>CM042570.1:11702500-11735000 GCA_023630585.1 Cranoglanis bouderius
GAGGTCGCAGCTTGCCAGAGTACTTGTATCCAGGCCAGGGATCGGTATTGACCTCCTTCTCCACACAGTTCTTTTCCTCATCCTTTTTGTCTTCCTCTGTTCAAACACCCAATTACGAGGTCTGTTATACACATCAACAGTGATATACACAGGAGGTGCAATGGGAGCATAATACATACTTGCTTTCTTGTGGAGCAGTTTGTGTGTACCCCAGCTGCCTTTAAAACATTCCTAAAAATACAAGAAAAAGTTTGTAGCATGTATAATAAATATTTTATGCCCAAGAGTAACCATGACACACACACCACATCACTATTGAATTCTCAAATATGACTGGTCAGAAGGTGTTGATTAATTTTCCATAACTGCACTGCTGTGAAAGTAGGCCCAGCTGTAATTCAAGTCACAGGTTTATATTAATGCACTTGTTCAAAGACAATTATCAATATACGGAGTATAAGGAGTTTCCAGCATGTAAGAGATTTCAAGACGGGTAATAAAAAGTAAGAGGGGGGAAAAAGAGGCTGGTGAAGGAATGACTGTTTATAGCTGTAGGTGAGAACAGAAAGTAACTGGTCTCATGGCCATTCACAACATTACATTTTCATTAATCAATAAAATAATCCAGTTGTGGACTTTTTTTTTTCCTAACAGCACACCCTGCTGTTTTATACCTTACTTGAACCCCCCCCCCCCAAAAAAAAAAAAAAAAGTGGCACATTTTTGTGGCCAATGGTGAGTAAGGCTAGGCAATATGACCATATCACAATACGTTTTCTGGGAAATTACTTACAGCACTGTCAGTACTTTTATAACTTGCACTCATCCATTACTCACAGTGTCATTCAGCTGACTAGATGTTAAGATATACACGGTCCCATCTGTTTCTTTGCTTTGTAAATTTTTTTTTGTAGATGTTCAGAAAACAAATCATTTAAACCCTATGATTCTCTTTCAGCTTTTAAAGCAGCACTATTGTTTTTGCCAGCATTTTATGACCAAATATAATTATACTGTGTTTTGAGAAAATGGTATCATATGATATTTCCGCCAGAGTGTACACCCTCAATGATGAGGCCTCTCTAAATGCACATGACAAGTTACTTAGATATTAAATCAAAGGCTGTGTGTTAGAAATATATTAACCCAACATCAGTACTTAATTTGTGCCAGATCATGCAGGAACAGGACACGGCACCTCTCCGATTTTAAGCACCTTCAGTTTTCAGAACTTATTAACATGGCTCAGGCACCTGTGCAGCTTTTTTTCCCTTGAATAAAAATAACATTTACATAATGAACAATAGTCTTTGTGTGTCACCACCCTTCCAAAAAATGATGACCAAATAGCGGTCTCACATTAGCGATCACGTGTTCTCATGGTGGACTTTGTTGTGTCGGCAAATGTGTTTTTTCGCTCTCTGAAACCATCGCTCATGAAACCCATTCAACCCATGTGCGTTTTTGGATTTTTTTTCACAGGGCTGGGCGATATGAAAAATATCATGTCACGATACTTGAGGACATGTCTACGATACACGATGCATGATATATAATTTAGCTAACAAGCTGTCTGCAAAATAGGAGTGAAATAAACAAAAGAAAATGTTAAACTGAGTTTGACGAGCCTTTTCTTTAATGCCTACAAAGAAGATAAAGTTTAACAAAAAAAAAAAAATAAAAATCTACAGCATCCATTCAGTACCATTTAATTTGCAATTATTAAAATCATTAAAAAAAAAAAAATTCACCATACCAACGATATCTCGGAAAAGTGTAATGCATAATCATTTATCACGATATCGATATTATACCGATATATCGCCCAGCCCTAGCCACAGATGAGCAGTGCAAATCGTGACATTAGGAGGACATTGTATACTTGGATAATTAGTCTTTCTTTCGCTGTTATCTGTATTGTTAAACTCGTATTATGTTGTTTAAATGGCATAAATGTAGGCTACATTTGTAAGACCCAGTTTTCTAAGCGATATGTTATGAGGATGAGCACATACTGATTATTAACACATAACAAACGTGCAGTTAACTTGTCCAGCATTCAGCATAAAGAAAATACAATATATTTTTTTTGTCTATATGTCCTGGGGACCTTTTCCCGTCCCTGTCCACTTAACTCAGTGTTTCGCTAACTCATGTTTTACAAACTAAGCACTGCCCATCACTGTGACTAAACAGCATGTGAGTATTTTTGGAGAAGTATTGACACAGTATAGGCAAAGTTCACACCCCCATTTACAGACTTGCAACAGGTGGCCGACGTGAGCACGCGCCGACTAACGACACTACAGACGACGAGTAAAGGATTTGCCCTCAACCTGCAAATCCCTTCTGTATTTTTATTTTATTTATATTCTTCATATTAGCTTTACGATGATATTAAGCTGATCATGTAACTGAAGCAAAGTGACCCCCAATACACGGCAGTACCAACCCTGAAATATTTTATTAACCTGTGTGCCTAGCTGTATGAATGTATGTAAAGCATGCCTTATCTTATCTTATCGTGGCTGCTTGACACCTTGAAGCCGAGCCAATCTGCTGTGCTAACAGTGCTTTAACCATCAAGCCCGTTGTCCCAAACTAATACATACTACGCCAGAAACCTCTAAACCGCTCTACTTGTAGTTTGCTATGTTTATTATGTTAATTGTGTGAGATTTGTCCGTCAGAATGGTTAAATATGCGGCACTGAAGTCAGGATCCACGCCGGTTATCCTGGCCCGCAGAGCTTGGCTTGTTGTGCTAGCTATGTGGCTAAAACCGGGTGAGTCTAGTTTTAGCAACGTGCTAGTTAGCTTGTTGGCTAAGTAACCAAATAAACGGTACAGCTCAAGCGGACCCTGGGCAATACCTGTGAGCAGAAATATGATCCTTGTATCCCGAGTTTAATACAGGTGGGACACTGCAGTTTGGCTTCTTTACTGCAGCCCTCAGTCTCGCACGCCCGTGTCGCCACCACCGCCGCCATGCTTTAAGTCGAGAGAGAGAGAGAGAGACGCAGCGATGAGCACCCAAGAGGGAGGGCCCTCATTAGTGCACTACATAGGGTATGACAGTGGATTCTACACTCTATGTAGTAGATTACATATCCAGTAGGGAGTTGTTTTGTTATTTAGCGTCTAAAAATACTTAAATAAAAATAAAATAAATAAATAAAAATACTAAAAATTTCTTTAAACTTCCACAAGTATTTATTCTTACCTAGATCTAGAAGACATATGTATAGACGTATATAGATGTATATACAGTACTGTGCAAAAGTCTTAGGCAGGTGTGAAAAAATGCTGTAAAGTAAGAATGCTTTCAAAAATAGACATATCAGTAGTTTATATTTATCAATTAACAAAATGCACAAAATGCAAAGTGAGTGAACAGAAGAAAAATCTACATCAAATCAATATTTGGAGTGACCACCCTTTGCCTTAAAAACAGCATCCATTCTTCTAGGTACACTTGCACACAGTTTTTGAAGGAACTCGGCAGGTAGGTTGGCCCAGACCTCTTGGATAACTAACCACAGTTCTTCTGTGGATTTAAGCAGCCTCATGTGCATCTCTCTCTCCATGTAATCCCAGACAGATTCGATGATGTTGAGATCAGGGCTCTGTGGGAGCCATACCATCACTTCCAGAACTCCTTGTTCTTCTTTACGCTGAAAATAGTTCTTAATGACTTTCGCTGTATGTTTGGGGTCATTGTCATGCTTTAGAATAAATTTGGAGCCAATCAGATGCCTCCCTGATGGTATTGCATGATGGATAAGTATCTGCCTGTACTTCTCAGCATTGGGGAAACCATTAATTCTGACCAAATCTCCAACTCCATTTGCAGAAATGCAGCCCCAAACTTGCAAGGAACCTCCACCATGCTTCACTGTTGCCTGCAGACACTACTCTGTGTACCGCTCTCCAGCCCTTGAGCGAACAAACTGCCTTCTGCTACAGCCAAATGTCAAATTTTGACTCATTAGTCCATGCACCCCAGTTCCTATGTTTTTGTGCATTGTTGAGTCACTTGGCCTTGTTTCCATGTCAGAGGTATGGCCTTTTGGCCGCAAGTCTTCCATGAGGGCCACTTCTGACCAGACTTCTCCGGACAGTAGACGGGTGTACCAGGGTCCCACTGGTTTCTGCCAGGTCTGAGCTGATGGCACTGCTGGACATCTTCCAGTTGCGAAGGGAAGTAAGCCTGATGTGTCTTTCATCTGCTGCAGTAAGTTTCCTTGGCTGACCACTGCGTGTACTGTCCTCAACTTTGCCCATTTCTTTGTGCTTCTTCAAAAGAGCTTGGACAGCACATCTGGAAACCCCTGTCTGCCTTAAAATTTCTGCCTGGGAGAGACCTTGCTGATGCAGTATAAGTACCTTCTGTCTTGTTGCTGTGCTCAGTCTTGCCATGGTGTATGACTTTTGACAGTAAACTGTCTTCAGCAACCTCACCTTGTTAGCTGAGTTTGGCTGTTCCTCACCCAGTTTTATTCCTCCTACACAGCTGTTTCTGTTTCAGTTAATGATTGTGTTTCAACCTACATATTGAATTGATGATCATTAGCACCTGTTTGGTATAATTGTTTAATCATTCACCTGACTATATACCTACAAAATTCCTGACTTTTTTGCAAGTGTACCTAGAAGAATGGGTGCTGTTTTGAAGGCAAAGGGTGTTCACATCAAATATTGATTTGATGTAGATTTTTCTTCTGTTCACTCACTTTAATTGATAAATATAAACTATTAACATGTCTATTTTTGAAAGCATTTTTACTTTACAGCATTTTTTCACACCTGCCTAAAACCTTTGCACAGTACTGTATATATATATATATATATAGTCCCTGCTGAAAAATCCAGTTTAGCCTGAACAGCTACTAGCTTCCCAAACACAGATTGAGCTGGTCAAGCTGGTAAACCACTTTTGCCAGATGATGCATTATTTTCCAGCTTTTTCTGACTAAATTGGTGAAAAAATGTTTGGGATTTTCTGCTTGCGTTATATGCTTTAAACAACAACAACAACTACTGGTATCGATAGTTCAGTTTCTTTCCTACCAGCACTTAACCAACTCTGGCAAAGATGGTTGACCAGTGTTTTGGCAGCTGGTAGCAAGTCAGGTAACTGGTAAGACTAAGCTGCTTCAGCAGGGTTTTGGTTTAGGTAATTCCTAGCCTTTTTATCAATCCATCCATCCATTTTCTGTACCGCTTATCCTGCACAGGGTCACGTGGGAGCCTGGAGCCTAGGCCTGGGACACAAGATGGGGGACAGGGTGCCAACCCATTGTGAGGCACAATCGCACACACAATCACACACTATGGACAATTTAGAGATGCCAATCAGCCTACAGCGCATGTCTTTGGACTGGGGGAGGAAACCGAAGTACCCAGAGGACACCCCCAAAGCACAAGAAAAACATGCAAACTTCACACACACACAGGGTGGGGCAGGAATCAAACCCCCATCCCCTGCAATTATGACTACACCAGTCCACTCAGTCCACTCATGTACAGTGTCCTCCACTAATATCAGCACCCTTGGTAAATATGAGCAAAGAAGGCTGTGGAAAATTGTCTTTATTGTCTTTTGATCTTTTGTTTAAAAAAAAAAAAAATCACAAAAATACTCTGCTGTCATGGATATCAAACAATTGAATATGTGGGAAATACAAAAACTAAGCATGAACATTAGATAAACTTGTTGAATTTATGGAATGTAACGTGATATCAACGTCATATAATAGTACAAATGAAAAACAATTAGCCAATCACAATCACATGGCAGCAGCACAATGAATAAAATCATGCAGATACAGGTCAAGAGCTTCGGTTAATGCTCACATCAAGTATCAGAATGGGGAAAATTGTGATACAGTCATATGAAAAAATAAGTACACCCTGTGGAAATCATTGGCTTTTGTGACATATTTGGACAAGCAAAAATTTGATCCTCTTTGAAACAATGCTTTTAAAGGTGATACACTCTATCAAATGACACATAAAATTGACATTTTGTAGTAATTTTCACAATTTAAATTAACAAAAAAAAAAAAAAAAAAACCAGATGGAAAAAGTAAGTACACCCCTACATTTATCAAACCTTCAAATCCATAAAAATAGAATCAGTTGTTCAAGATTGGGTGCCAGTGATTAGAAGCTGCTTAGGGAGTGCAGGTGGAACCTGTCTTATTTATACCCCTCTCATACAGTGGGGGAAAAAAGTATTTGATCCCCTGCTGATTTTGTACGTTTGCCCACTGACAAAGAAATGATCAGTCTATAATTTTAATGGTAGATGTATTTTAACAGTGAGAGACAGAATAACAACAAAAAAATCCAGAAAAACGCATTTCAAAAAAGTTATAAATTGATTTGCATTTTAATGAGTGAAATAAGTATTTGACCCCTTCGACTTAGTACTTGGTGGCAAAACCCTTGTTGGCAATCACAGAGGTCAGACGTTTCTTGTAGTTGGCCACCAGGTTTGCACACATCTCAGGAGGGATTTTGTCCCACTCCTCTTTGCAGATCCTCTCCAAGTCATTAAGGTCATTTTCAATGCCCTGGCTGAGGGAAGGAGGTTCTCACCCAAGATTTGACGGTACATGGCCCCGTCCATCGTCCCTTTGATGTGGTGCAGTTGTCCTGTCCCCTTAGCAGAAAAACACCCCCAAAGCATAATGTTCCCAGCTCCATGTTTGACGGTGGGGATGGTGTTATGACTTGGGGTCATAGGCAGCTTTCCTCCTCCTCCAAGCATGGCAAGTTGAGTTGATGCCTAAGAGATCTGACCACACCTGACCACAACACTTTCACCCAGTTCTCCTCTGAATTCAGGCAAACTTCAGATGGGCCTGTACATGTGTTTTCTTGAGCAGGGGGACCTTGCGGGTGCTGCAGGATTTCAGTCCTTCACGGCGTAATGTGTTACCAATTGTTTTCTTGGTGACTATGGTCCCAGCTGCCTTGAGATCATTAACAAGATCCTCCCGTGTAGTTCTGGGCTGATTCCTCACTGTTCTCATGATCATTGAAACTCCACGAGGTGAGACCTTGCATGGAGCCCCAGACCGAGGGAAAATGACAGTTTCTTCCATTTGCGAATAATCGCACCAACTGTTGTCACCTTCTCACCAAGCTGCTTGGCGATAGTCTTGTAGCCCATTCCAGCCTTGTGTAGGTCTACAATCTTGTCCCTGACATCCTTGGACAGCTCTTTGGTCTTGGCCATGGTGGAGAGTTTGGAATCTGATTGATTGATTGCTTCTGTGGACAGGTGTCTTTTATACAGATAACAAACTGAGATTAGGAGCACTCCCTTAAAGAGAGTGCTCCTAATCTCAACTCGTTACCTGTGTAAAAGACACCTGGGAGCCAGAAATCTTGCTGATTGATAGGGGATCAAATACTTATTTCACTCATTAAAATGCAAATCGATTTATAACTTTTTTGAAATGCGTTTTTCTGGATTTTTTGTTGTTATTCTGTCTCTCACTGTTAAAATACACCTACCATTAAAATTATAGACTGATCATTTCTTTGTCAGTGGGCAAACGTACAAAATCAGCAGGGGATCAAATACTTTTTCCCCCCACTGTATCTAGTGTCTGGTGTTCCCTTTGTTATTGAGGTATGTGGTGTCATCATGCCAGAATCTAAATAGATCTATAAGGCCTTCAGAAAAAAGGTTGTGGATGCCTATGAGTCTGGCAAGTGATTTAAAAAGATCTCCAAATTATCTGAAATACATTATTCCACTGTAAGGAAAATCATCTACAAGTGGCGAAGATTTCAAACAACTGCCAGTTTGTCCAGGACTGGCCGTCCCATCAAATTCAGCCCAAGAGCAGACCGTCTGGTGCCAAAAGACGTCTCCAAGAACCCCAAAGTTTCATCACAGGATCTGCTAGTAAGTCTTGCAACTGTTGGTGTTAACGTGCATGCTTCTACAATCAGAAAGAGATTGCACAAATTTGACCTGCATGTGAGGCGTGCCAGGAAAAAGCCTTTGCTGTCTAAAAAGAACATTAAAGGAAGACTACAGTTTGCCAATGAGCATATAGGCAATATAGGCAAATAATGCACTCTGGACAGATGAATCAAAGATAGAGTTGTTTGGCCACAGCAACAGCAGACATGTTTGGCGGGGACCAAAGACAGCTTTTCAGGAGAAGCACCTCATACCAACTGTGAAGCACGGTGGTGGAAATATTATGGGTTGGGGTTGCTTCACTGCCTCAAGGACTAGACAGCTTGCATCCATTGATTCAACTATGAATTTTGCATCATATCAAAGAGTGCTCGAAGATAATGTGAGGCCATCTGTCCAAAAGTTGAAGTTGACCCGAAAAAGGGCCTTTCAACAGGATAATGATCCTAAGCACACTAGCAAATCCACCAAGGAATGGTTCAAAAGAAGAAATGGAGGGTTATTGAATGGCCTAGTCAAAGCCTGGATTTGAATTCTGTTGAAATGTTGTGGGGGGATTTGAAACAGGCAGTACATGCAAGAAAACCCTCAAACATCTTGCAACTGAGAGAATATTGCATGGAAGCGTGGTCAGAAAGTCCAGCAAGCCTGGTGGACAATTATGCAAAACGACTAAAAGAAGTTATTTCTGCTAAAGGGGGCAATACTAGCTTCTGAAGCCAAGGGTGTATTTACTTTTTCTACAGAAGAATATCACATCTATTAATATTTCTGTTGAATAAATGATTGAAAAAGCTAATTTTCCTTGTGGTTTTGTTCAAGTATATCAACTTTATTAACAGGCACTGTTTGTCCAAATATGTCAAAAAAGCCAACAATTTTCATGGGGTGTACGTATTTTTCACATCTGTACCACATATACTTCTTTAGTTGTTCTGTATTTATTCTTGACATGTACTGGCATGCCTGAATAGGGAGAACCACACTGATGATAGTCCTTGGTAACAATCTTACTGGTGTGCTGTGATACTGTACCCCCGCTCTCATCTGGATCAGATCAGCTAGACGTAACCTCTATAACAGAAGTCTCTACTGACACCCATACATTATAATTATAATATTTTATTACCTACTAATGTAACGTGTTTTATTTTGCAGATAAATGACAGTTTTCATGGGTAATTAGGGATCTCCTGTCTTACAACACTCGTGTGTGTTGCAACACTGTTTGTTGGCTTGTTTTTTATTAAACTGACCTCTAGAGGGCTACCTTTACCTAATCATATGGATGAAAAGTTAATTATTGCATTGATTCTTTCTCAAAAACAGGTTAAGGAACATAGGATTCCTTACAGTTAACTGTGCTTAAACTGATCACTGACAGTCACAGAATTTCAGATTGCTCCTATTTTCATGTGCACACCCAAGGTATTTACATATATGCAGATGTACTTTTGAACTCTGCCCTCTGGGTTTAAAAGTTCCAACCCCAATATTTTGGCTAATTAATGAGTTGCTATATTTAGAATATGACTGCTAAGTGTGCTGCCCATTTTATTGTTATTCTTAGTCTTAGTCTTAGTATTAAGACAGCACTGTTTAAACTTTACAGCACACATACAAGGTAATAATTGAATAATCAAAATAATCGAATAACTGAATAATCTTCAATCCCAGAATAACTCTTATGCATCCCTAAAATGGAAAAAAAATGGAAAGAATTCCTCCACTTGTGGAATTTACTGACATTATTGGTTATATTTAAGTTTTGTTATTTATATTTACATAATGAATTATTATTATTCCTGTGAAGCTTAAATCGGTAAGTGAATGCTTTAGGAACTTAGAATCAGGAGGCACAGATAATAAAGGACAATAATTGTTTGTACCATTTCCCCCCATTTTTCCATTTTAATTGTAGGATTGACTAGTGGTACATTCTTCTTCAAATGCCACCTGTAGGACCATGATAAGCCCATTGGTCATACTCTAAACAAGTGTAAAGCTCAAGAGAGCACAGCTATTTTTGCCACTCCCATGTCTTAAGCCCCCTCCTCTTACTCACTTTCTTCTCCAGTCTCTCGTTCTTTGCCCTTCTCTCTCTTTCCTTCCATTTTTCCAAACCTACTTCCCTTTCTCCCTCTCCTTCAGAGTTTGTGATATTTCCTCTCGATTGTTGATTAACCTGCATAGATGGATGGCTAACTTGTTGAGGGTATGAAGTACAGGGCATCTAGCTGTTTATGCACATTCTGTAGACAGATTTTGATGAATGAGTGTGAGTGTATTCTTTACACAGCTGGAAAACTCTGAGATACCCAGTCGCAGCTGTTTTTTCTTTTGGGAGGGATAAGGAAGTAAGTGTGGATATCTGTGGAGTGTGTGATCATATAACAGAGGGAGTCTTTGAATTGAGGTGAGTAAAAGTTTCTGACTGCTCACCATGGAACAGTTTGACCTGGAGGCAAAACAGAAACGCTACTGCATTCGAGGGAAGCATGTCACTCTCATATGCTTGGCTATGATAGTGACAGGCATTGCGGTGGGTCTTGGGGTGGGCCTGAGCCAGAAGACCTCCTCCACTGATGAGGGGACCAAGCCAACACCAACAGCACCCACAACCACAAGCAGCCCAGTGACGGACAGGGGTCCCTGCAAACCCTCCAACAGTACCAGCGGTGGCTGGACCAATTTTCGGCTGCCTGACTACATCACACCAATCCACTATGACCTGCACCTGGAGCCCAACCTAGATACAGATGTTTATACTGGCAGAGTGGCCATTCATCTGCAGCTGACTAAGGCCAGCACGCACCTATGGCTACACATTCGAGACACGTTTGTATCAACCATGCCCACTCTGCAGCTCAAGGGCCCAACTGGTACCACCTCCATTGGGTTGAAGGGGTGCTTTGAGTACACTCCACAGGAGTATGTAGTCCTGGAGGCCACAGAGGAGCTAAGAGCCACTGGCACAGATGAGTACTACATCCTCACTCTGCAGTTTCAGGGCTGGCTGAACGGCTCTCTCGTCGGCTTCTACAAGACAACCTACGTTGAGGATGGAGAAATCAAGTCAGTGCTGTTTCTTTTTCATTTATCTTAAAATTGTGTGGTTTGAGTGTGTTTTCATCATATAGTCTTATGTAACAGTATATCTGACTTTTTTGTGGCGTGGAAACAGACGTCTGTGCAGTTGCTTAGGGCCAGCTTTCACATTCCTTACAAGACCATTAGTGTGTAAGAGCAAAGATCAGAGCACAGATCCCAGAAAAGGCCACACATGAAAGACAGCAGAATGAGTTATAGGTTCCTGGGGGAGCACTGCAGACAGTAAAGGGTCTCAGTGTATTGTTCCACAATAGTGTGCTTGGTCCTAGATCAACAACATCTTTTGTAATTTTTGTGCATTTCATATAGTGGAAATGGCCGAGGTGAACTTTTATTTCACCACAAGTAGCGTTAAGAATGTGTGAAGTATGCAAAATCTCAAGAGAATGTGAAGGCAAATTATTATAAAGTATTCCTTGGGATGGGACTGTAGCCTTATGCAACAGTAGCTCTTTATTACCCTATTTGAGAATTGGTGGGAAATTTCACAAATTTCACAGCACAAGCAAATGCAGTAACCAGAGCAGAAAACCAGATATGTACATTATACTGTTTAGTATTGTATTAATTGTGGAGTGTAAAATGATATATTTGCATACAAAACTGTCAGACAGGGTGCCATTTTGCTGCATAAGATGTTCAGGCATAAAAATAGGGATCGTTAATAGAATGCCATTAGCCCATTTGTATTATACTGAGTTATACTTACCCCACTGTAATTGCCTATTGTTGCATCATTTCCCAGCCTGGTTGGGTCAGTAGTTTTAAAACTTGATAGTAGTGCACGACTCGTGAACAGTAACAACTACTACATGGCACTACCCAACACTATATCCTCAAGTATCATTTTTGTGTCTCATACACAGAATCTGTCTAACACCACCAAAAAAAAATAAAATTATGCTGCACTTAAAACAGGCCCTGAGTTTAATCAAATCTTAATTCATCTTCATTAGACTTTAATATAAAAGTGTCATTGTGATGGAGTGTTCTCTACTTAGTGTAGAAGAACTGTAGAAGAAAATGTAAACAAAATGTTGGGTTTTACAAGTCCCTATTGCTCTCTTACAGGAAAATTGCAGCCACAGACCACGAACCCACCGATGCTCGTAAATCTTTCCCCTGTTTTGACGAGCCTAACAAAAAAGCCACATTCAAAATTTCCATCACCCATGACAATGCTTATGAAGCTTTGTCCAACATGCCAGTGGAGGTATGCTGTACATGCTCAAACACACAATTTGTAGAAATGCAGATTTCTAGACTTATACTGTGCTGTAAATGTGTGTATATGTTTGTGTATGTGTGTATATGTATATCTTAGCCCATTCACTTTCCCTTACCTTCCACTATTCCAGAAGCCTGACTGACAAATTAACTGACCTTTACTTTTATTTATGTTTCTTTAACAGAATATAGAGACACTCCCTGACCAAAAGAAAAAAACCTCTTTTAACTTGTCAGTTAAGATGAGCACCTACTTGGTGTGTTTTGCAGTGCACCGGTTCACTTATGTGGAACGGATATCTAAAAGCAACATTACAGTAAGTACACTTTTCTCCAATCATCAGTGTTTTCAGTGTTTATGTTTTTTATGAAAGACAAGAGTAAAAGCCTGCTCATGGGAGTGGGACTTTTACGAGGGTCCTGTTTAGTCTCTTCTCTTACCCTTCAGCTTAGGATCTACGCCCAGCCTTCACAGATCCACACTGCTGTATATGCTGCAGATGTCACGAAGACCATCTTTGACTATTTTGAAGAATATTTTGACATGGAATACTCAATTCAAAAGCTTGGTAAATATCTTGAATAGATTTACACACATATTTATTATACTTAGTATACTTACCATGTTTCCTTCAGTTCAAGTACATATGACTCACTTTCATTTGTGTACATTTCATTAAGTATATTGAACAATTTTAATAATGCTTTTTGGAATTAATAGAAGTCCTATAAAAGAAAAAGTCCTCTCTATGACAAACCAAACCAAGAAATCAATTTCCTATTGCAGACAAGATAGCAATCCCAGACTTTGGGACAGGAGCAATGGAGAACTGGGGCTTGATCACCTACAGAGAGAGCAACCTGCTGTATGATGAGAAGGAATCTTCCTCTTATAATAAGCAGCGTGTGGCCACTGTCATCGCTCATGAACTTGTGCACCAGGTTAATGTCTCAAGTATTATATAACAACCTTTAAAAGAATGCTTTAGAAGGCAGTGTTGAATGCTTGTCACAGTTATATAGTCGTTTCTAAATATGGCTCATGGCTTCATAAGAGCAAAGGACTTTTCATACTCCTCTGACACTGTACTTTGTAACTAGTGTTAAGCAGTACTTACAGGATTTTGTGTCTGCATGTTGTTCTCTGAATCAATTGTCAGAATTTGCTATATGCCAAAGGAATGATTACAATCCTGCTATTGCGGCATTTTTATATGATATACTGCAGTTACCTGTTCCTTTATCTATTTCATATACTTATTTCATTTAATAAGCAAACCAGAGATTACCCACTAAAGATAACTAACACAGTTCCTTATCAAACCCTTTTATGATAAAAGCCTAATTTTTTCCCCTGTAATGGGCACATCCAGCTCTGATTATGACCTTTTATCACGCAAGAACACTGATAAGCATATTTTATGTACAGGTTCAAGGTTGTTGGACATAATCCGCATCCATAAAACAATCTTATTTTCAGAGATTTCTGGCATTGATGCACTTGGATGAAACCCAAGTCATTTCCAACATACAAAGCCTCGGTTTTTATCTCTTTCGTCAGTGTTTCCAGCCCCTAGAATGGCAAAATCAAAAGGGGCATCTGATATGCCGCGTTGTTTTTTGATAAATGTTATTGCTCATGATTACTATAAGATTGTTTGCATTGTGCCTGCAGTGGTTTGGCAATATTGTCACGATGGACTGGTGGGATGACTTGTGGCTGAATGAGGGATTTGCCAGCTTTTTTGAGTATGTGGGAGTGGAGCAGGCTGAGCCCAGTTGGGGAATGGTGAGCCTGAACATTTACAATACGCACAACTAAACTTTATTAGTTTAGGTAAATATTGATTAAAAACACAAGATAGGTTTGCTAAGCTGTTAGCCCCAAAGTCACAGAGGCAGGAGCACCAGCAGGAGAAACGTTATTAAAAGAAAGCACCTCAATCTGACACAAATCATTTATGACTCATTCTTATCAGAACAGTTATTTTAAATAAATTTAGATGGTTGTGGTAAGGAAATGAAACAGTCATAATGTAAATTATTATGATTATAGATATAATGTCTTGATTGTAAACAAGTGTCATAGGTAACTGATATAAGTATTTGATAAGCCTTTTAAAAATTTTTTTCTCTGACCAGCGTGACATCATGCTCATTGATGATGTATTTCCTGTCTTGGTTGATGACGCACTCCTCACTTCTCACCCCATCATTGTTGATGTGTCCACCCCTTCAGAAATTACTTCTGTGTTTGATGCCATCTCATACAGCAAGGTGTGCTTACATCATGTCCTCACAGCAGTTGCTGGTTAAAGCCATTTCATGGCTTTATAGGCTTTTTAGTTATTTTCTTGAATACATGAGTACAAAATTCAAAGTGTCCCCGTGTTAACCTGCTACCTCTGATTTTTAGGGTGCGTCTATTTTAAGAATGTTGGAGGGCTGGATGGGTCGAGACAAATTTAGAGATGGCTGTCGAGTAAGCTTTAAAAAAATGTTTATATTTATTTTGTCATTTCTATTATGTCTATCTGTGTATCATCAATGTATCATGTATCTCCAACTCTGACCCTTATTGCTTTCAACAGAAATATTTGAAAGCCTTCCCTTTTCAGAATGCCAAGACATCAGATTTTTGGAATGCCCAGTCTGAGGTAGTCATTTTACTGAAGGGAATGTAAAAACAAAATATTGGTTTGTTTGGAGCAAGTTCTGCATTTTTACAATAAATGTCAGTGTCTTTCTAATAGCACGAATATGGATCATATTAGGTAATTGGGTTGCCAGTAGCAGATATCATGGATACATGGACCAAACAGATGGGTTACCCAGTGCTGAGTCTTAATAATATAAATACAGAGGCTAAACTCACCCAGAAGAGGTTCCTCCTGGATCCTAATGCAGACCCCACTCAGCCCAGCTCTCCTATGGGGTGAGTCTGGCTACATCATTATGTCTTTATGTCTTTCATTATCTCTGGTTCTCTACATTTACCAAATAAAGCATACATTACTTTGTCAAAATCTCCTCAATCTACATCATTTGAGTGCTACCCCATGCCTTCAGTTCAGAGCAATGACTCTCCTTAGAGTTTATTCATGATGAATCCCTCTCACAGTTACAAATGGACTATTCCTGTGCAGTGGAATTCACTCAACACCAGCAAGAAAGGCATCATGTTGTTTGATAAAGGGCTAACAGGTACTAGTATGGAATCATGCTTCCTGAATCAAATTAATTAAAGTAATATCATTATCTAAATTCCTAAATCTCCTAACTGGAGATTAAGCACCTGTTAGAAAAATTGCTCCGGTGTAATTTTTATTTTAGAGGTAATTATTGAAAACTACTCCCCTGCTACTGATGGACTCATCAAAGTTAATAACGATCACATGGGCTTTTACCGCGTCAATCATCCTGACGGCATTTGGGCTGCCATCAGCCAGCAGCTGCTAACAGACCACCTGGTACTACCTCCTGTGTTTATACCTCATTTAATGCTTATGGCTGTGATAATGTTCCTCCATAAAGGTTTCTGAAATGTCATTGCCTTTTTTTTATGGCTTTATTGCAGGTCTTTGCGACAGCAGACAGAAGTGGTTATATTGATGATGTATTTGCTTTAGCAAGGTATATTTATTCATCAAAAACAGGGCCAGTGGTGGATGGTGGTGATACTAGATGGGAGGGCTAAAATCTTATACCTATTAATAGCTTGACAATTAAAATATTACACACACACACACACACACACACACACACACACACACACACACACACACACACACACACACACGCACACACGTTTAAAGAAGATAGGGAGCTGCATTAGTGATTTATCTTTTTTTTTTTTTAGTGTTTCAAGCCCGTAATGTGCTTTAGCCCATTGATATGAGCCTTACTAATCATGTCTAAATGATTGTCTACGTCTATAATGAAAATCTCTACAAATTTGACCCATCCTACCATATTTTTTTATAGATTGTATACTTGATTTTATTGTGTATTTATGTATGTATGTATGTATTTCCACAGGGCAGACATAGTTAATTATAAAAACACTTTTGAATTACTCAAGTACCTGACCAATGAGACAGAGTATATTGTGTGGGACCGGGTTTCCTCATCAATAGCCTATGTGAGGGAAATGTTGGCAAGTGACACCACACTCTATTCCCAATTTCAGGTGAGCCTCTTGGGCTGAGACCACAATACCTTTTTGTTGAAGTGAAAACATATACAGTCCCCTCTGAAGGTATTGGAACAGCAAGGTCAATTGTTTTGTTTTTGCTATACTAAGACATTTGGGTTTGAGATCAAAAGATGAATATGATAATGATAGGTCAGAGTTTCAGCTTTCATTTCCTAATATTTTCATCTAGATGCATTAAAACTTAAAACATGGAACCTTTGGAGGCAGACAACCCAATTTTTAGGTTAAAGTCTGGTGAATGACTTGGCCAGTCTAAAACCTTCCACTTTTACACCCCGATGAAGTCCTTTACTGTATATAAATATAAAGAATGGGCCTTGCCATTCCAATACTTTTGGTGGTGTCTGAACATTCATGAATCTTAAGAACATTACCACAGTGTAAGTATATGACACTCAATCTTGTTCTAATAAAAAATTTTCATGTATCCATGGTCAGAAACTTTTCCGTCACCATGTACAGAAGATCTCTAGAGAGCTGGGCTGGAATGATGTGGGCAGCCAAACTGAACGGTGTGTGTTACTTGGCAGGCCTGTCCTGCCAATCCTGTAAAAAAATAAAATAAAAAAAAGGAAAAGAAGCTCAACAGACAGATATGTACAAATATTCTATGTGTATGGACTCTAAATGTAAAGCAAATATATTCTGATTGTGGTGTATTTGTCTTGCATAGGCTTTTGAGGGAGACGGTTCTCAGCATTGCCTGCCAGATGGGTGATACAGAGATTCTCTCTGAGGCTTCTGTCATTTTTGAAAAGTGGATTAACGGAACAATCGGGTACAGTCAATGATGATATAAAAATATAATCAACTCAACAAGGTGCTAAATAAGTAATGTGAACAAGAGTTTTTATCATTTTGAGTGCAGCAGTGTACCGGTGAATCTCAGGCTACTCGTATACCGATACGGGATGAAGAATTCAGGAACAGAGGCAAGCTGGGAGATTATGTTTGAGAGGTACCTCAGCGCCACACTCGCTCAAGAAAAAGACAAGCTGCTCTATGGCCTGGCTTCTATAGAAAATGTTTCACTCCTCAACAGGTAAAACATTCAATAAAATTTCATCAGAGGGCAATATAAAGATGTACTGAAAATAAAATTACAGAGGGCAACATTCTGTGAAGTTCTATGAAGTGAACTTGTATGGCCAGAGGTTATTATAAAGAATATGGTCAACGACTTTGCATTTCTAATCTATGGCTTCCTGTAAATGTTGTCAGGAAACCTTAGCCTTGACAAATGATCTACAGAGACCTACATTTTTTTTTTTTTTTTTTTATGACAGGCTGCTTGAGGCATCTAAAAATGAGACCATTGTAAGGAGTCAAGACTTGTTCACCCTGGTGCGATATGTGTCCCTAAACAAGTATGGTGAGAGCATGGCTTGGGACTGGGTCACTCTTAACTGGGACTACCTAGTGAAAAGGTGAGTGTGTCCGAACAAGACAGTGAGAAAGGTTTGATTTTTAATTAAAATAACAGATAATAAGTTGTTGACACACCTTGTAAATCGTGTGCTGTGTCATTAAACACAGCTATCAAACAGCAGATCAATAAAGTAGATATATGTTCTGTCATGTTATCAGCCGGCCTTTATCTGTGTCCTACTATCTGATTTAGATACACAATTACGGACAGGAACCTGGGACGTCTGCTTAACAGAATCAGTACATCATACAATACAGAGCTGCAGCTGTGGAAGGTAACACACACACACACACACACACACACACACACACACACAAATGCACATGCAGAAACACACACTATATGTATATAGTATATAGTCACAATCACAATCAGGTGGATATGTGAAAAAATGTATTGTTTTAAGGTACACAAGTTATTGTCTAAAGGTACTTTGTAACTTAAATTGAGTAGTATGAGGAAAAATAAAAGTGAGTGACGAGTGACTGTCTCTTTTTTTTTTGTTGACCTTTGCTTTGCTAGATCATGTCCTGGTGATTTCTACTAATAAATGCACCCATTGTTTATTTATTTATTTATTCATTCGTTCATTCATTCTGTTTTCAGATGGAACACTTTTTTGCCCTACACCCAAATGCTGGAGCAGGAGAGACACCCAGAAAGCAGGCTTTGGAGAGAGCAAAGAGCAATATTGAGTGGGTGAAGCGCAACCGAGAGGAGATCCAGTCTTGGCTGGACCAGAATGTGTCTTAAAAATATCACACACTTAAGCACACACTTAATCAAAACACTTTCCCATCCTCCTCAGAATCCCCCCCACCCCCACCCCTCCCCTTAAAATGAGAAGACTGAGTAAAACTGAAAGAAACTGAACTCACAAACCCATAGACATAATTAATCAGTGTTAATGCACAAGAGAACCGCAAGCTCTAATGATAAAAGTACAGCTGTGTTTTGTTCTAGATTCAATATTAATCACTTCGACCTGAACACTCGTTTGAGAAAAATGGACTGTACATATGTTGCTTTGTATTTAAGTGCACAGGTTGGTTAAACTAAAATTGCTCAAAAAATGTTGCGTGTTATATGATTATATATTATTATTACGATTGTCATCATCATGCTATTAATGCAATCATTGCATTTTATATATATCATGTATAATGTGGGGTCATACATTTGATCACAACCTACAAATAATTTTATTTCTTTTGTGTCAAGACATTTCTATGGTGATAAGGCAAAGTTAATTTCCACCCTGAAACTCAGTTTAAAAAAAAAAAAAAAGGCAATGTTTTACTTACAGTACATCTAATACCAAACAATCTACTTCAAATCCTATGGTGCTATAACAATGCAAGTAAGTATCAGCGCCCAGCGCTGAGAAGATGACATGAGGGGCTCTGTAAATATTATCGTAGGTCACTGGTTAAGAGGCACTTGTGAGATTGTCATAGGAACTTGATTGTTGATGGTGACATGTCGGCGGGTCTGGCATCGCAACATCCCCATGATGGCTCTTCTGAACCTTAAGCAAACAAAATGTAAATGTTGGCATGACCTGATCACAATCATTTCTTTAGCAAGAATTCATGTTCCAGACCATCTAAGCAAATGACAATGACATTACTTCCTGTTGGCGATTACATAGATGCAGGGGTTGTAGAAGGTGGAAGACTTCGCAAAGAGTGGGGCGATGATGGCCATCGGTGCAGGAATCTTTCTAGGATCACTAAATGATGCCCAAAGACACACAATAGAGTATGGAGACCAGGCCACCAAGAACATCACAATCATCACAATAGACATCTGTAAAACACAGTTAAATATCAAGCTAACACCAACAACAGAATGAATAAACATTAATTACACTGTAATACAAAAAATACTTGCCTTAGTCACATCTATCTGGTCTGACCAATCAATGTTAATGCTATCCAGGCAGTTGCTGGCCTTGTACCTCTTCATGGTGACCGAAACATTGTAATAGCAATAGAACATGACAGACAGTGGTATGATAAAGTTAACAAAAATCACAGCCATTGTATAGGAGATAAAGGACCTGAGGGGACAGAGGGGAAAAAAATGTATTAACACAAACACAAAATTGTTGAGGTCCTAAGTAAGATGGATTTGAATAATATTAAAGGAGCACAGTTGTACAACCCCTGGCAAAACTTATGGATTTTTTTTTACTTCGTAGCAAATAAACAAATCACAGATATGACACAAATCAATTTTTGTTTAATAGCTGAACATTCTGGCTTCATGAAACATACCTCAGACAAATTCAATTAAATTGTTTTAATGGCATATTTTTTTCCAGTTCAAGTACAGGGAAAAAATTGTGGAATCACTCAGTGTTGAGGAAAAGATTATGGAATCATCAACCAAAAAATCACAATTAGTACTTTCTTGCTCCTCCTCTAGCTTTTATGATGGCCTGAATTTTTTGAGACATGGACTCAAATTTCTCTGTCTGGGGATTAATAAAGTATTATATTATCTTATCTTCACTAATGAAAAACAATATTCTTCATCGAGCTATCGAGCTAGTTCCAACTTTCTCGAATAGCGTTTGACAGATCAACTTCGCAGGATGGAGCCTTGTCATGGACCAATTTCCACCATAAATTTTGAATCCAGACTGTTTGCTGGCCATGTCATTGAGTTGATATGCCTTTCCTGAAGAAAAGCTTTAACAGTCTTTGCTCTGTGGCAAGATGCTTTATCATCCTGAGAAATCCATCTCCAAAACTATTTTCTATCGATGGAATGAGAAAAGTGTCCAAAATTTCAATGTACACCTGTGCATTGACTGTTGAGGTCTCCCCTGGTCCTTTACCTGACATGCAACCCTATATCATAAATGAAGGGGGAAATTTGATCATTTTCTTCAGGCAGTCATCTTTATGTTTCATTAGAACAACACCAGACAAAAGTTCCAGCACCATCTCTTTGGCCAATGCAGATTCGTGATTCATCACTGAATATCACTTTCATCCAGTCATCCACACTCCATGATCGCTTCTCTTTAGCCCACTGTAACCTCGTTTTCTTCTGTTTAGGTGTTAGTGCTGGTTTTCTTTTGGCTTTTCTATATGTAAATCCCATTTCATTCAGTCGATTTCTTACAGCTCTGTCACAAACATTGACTCATGTTTCTGCCCATTTGTTTTTCATTTGTTTTGTTGTGCATTTTCTATTTTCTATTTTCAACATCTTTTCGCCACACCCATTGTCAGATTTCCTTCTTGAAGGAGTTTTATAATCATTTCCATCGGTTCAATTGACAACTCTCTTGTTAGGGCCATGTTTCCTTTCAAAAAGTCCAAGGTTAAGGTCTGTAAACACTCTCTTTCAACTGCAGACTAATTTGCATTTTTAGACTTGTGCTGGTATTTGTTTTAGTAATGCAAATTAAAAAGTGATTCCAATTTTTTTCCTCAACATTGAGTGATTCCATAATGTATTCATCTACTTGATCTGGAAAAAAATATGCCATTAATTAAAATAATTTTTGTTTGAGGTATGTTTCACAAAGCCAGAATGTTCAGCTATTAAACAAAAATTGTTTTGGGTCATATCTGTGAAGTGTGGTGATTCCATATTTTTTGCCAGGGTTTGTAGCACAATAGTTCAGTATCATGTTTCCTAGGATTGTAATGAGACGTTACAGCAATGAAATACAGTTGAGCAGAGAAAAAATAAAGCTGACATTTTAAAACCACTGGTATAAGTTGAACTACTGGCTAAGTGACTGCCGATAAGGGAAGAGCTGAGTTGTGAGTTGATGCCTCTTTGAGGGGAACCTACGCATCATTGTTCCTCCAGTTGATAGTGCATGTGGCTCCAGTTGGATCAGGAGCATATCCAGCCCAACCCACAACTGGCATGGCAGACCAGAACACTGCATTGAGCCATGCAGACATAATCAACAGTGTATATGAGTGTGTTGTCATCTTCTGGCCTGCAAGCACACCAACATGCAAAAAGTACAGTTTAGTCAGGTCAATAAAAGTCTGTATCATCAATTCATGAAAGTGAAGTTACTCTGTTGGAACACAAGTATGTTCATACCTATATCAGGTCTGCAGATGCTTATATATCTATCAATGGCTACCACAGTAAGCAGTCCAATGCTGGCCATCCCAAAGAATATATTCAGGGCAGCATAGATCTACAAGAGACATATCAATAGATTATATAAGCAACACTCATGAACAAAAATAGATTAGCTCAGTGAACAATGTATATCTAAAAAAGGCACACTCTGATAGTGCCTGCTAATGATAATGTATGACAATTAGAGGTGTAATGATACACTCCAATAATGATTCATGATACCGGCTTCATGGTTCAATTCAATTCCATTCAAATCAACTCTCAGAATATTTTGAACAAAATTTTAATGAAAAATTATGACTGAAAAGACTCTTTTTTTTAATTTATGTCTGACTCATAATGAATGTAAAACAATGTGTATTTTTGTCTGTATAAAACTAAATAAATAAAAAATGGCTATGAAAAGAGGTTTAATGTTATAAACAAAACGTACTACAGGTTTACCATATATTTAAAAAAAATAAAACAATAAATTTATACATTCTTCCAGAAATTTGATTGAATAATTAAAGTCATACATAATGAAATTAAATGAAACATAATGAGCTCCTGTAGCAGCACCTTAGATGTCATTTTAACTGGAAATAGAGCTCTAAAGTCGTCTAAAATGCCTGGCTTCTGCAACCTCTTTGAAGTGGCCTCGGAGTTATCGGTCTCTTCACAAGTACAGATGATTCTCAGTAACTGCATAGGATCTCCACAAAAGAATGCAATCATGTCACCAGTGTCCTCTGTATAAATTTTATCTCTAAGGGTTGCGCAGATTGGGATCTCTATTGTTCAAACAGTGCAATTGTGTTAGATGCATAATTAATAAAATGCTGACATTACAATGAAAATGACACAATGCATCCTTACACCCCTAATGCTAATGTAGCATATTATGAGCATTCTTTGGCAGCCTATTAAAGAACAAGTTAATTTCTCAGATTAGCATCACATGGTATTCCATGTTCTCTCTCTCTCTCTCTCTCTCTCTCTCTCTCTCTCTCTCTCTCTCTCTATATATATATATATATATATATATATATATATATATATATATATATATATATATATACACACACACACACACACACACACACACACACACACACACACACACACACACACACACACACACACACACACACACACACACACACCATCCAACTCTGCACACAATCAATAGTGGCAAATAATAATAAAAATATAATAATTTTGGGTCTATAAATCTTCACATGTATAATAACCATCAGTTCTTTGATTTCACCATATACAGTACTGTGCAAAAATTGTTTTTTTTTAGTATAAACTTTTTTTATTTTATGACATCTACATTATCAAGTCAGTACAAAAAACATTTTAGATTCCCAAACATTAGTTTTCTAGCACAAAATGAAATGTTACAGAAAGATGTTTGTATGTCATTAAAGAAAGCAGCATATTACATAAGAGACACTTTTCAGACAAAAAACACAATGAAGGCTGCTGGGTTTTGCTGCAAAAATAAGAAGCGAGTGCGAAAGTCAAAGTGTCCAGAAGAACTGTTCAGCAAGACGCTCAATAAAACTTACCAGCTCATTTCCTTATAAAACTGCACAAATTGTACCGGAGACTACTATTTTAATTTATTTTTTTATTTTTTTGTCACACCAAATATTGACTTTGTTGAATTTACTACTGTTTATTGCTCTTTACGGTACTTTCTTTTAATGTAGAAACATTTTATTTCATTATTTTGAAGGTATCTTTGCTCTACAGTATTTCTTTGCATGTGCCTAAAACTTTTGCACAGTACTGTATGCCATCAGTAAATAAATAGTGCAACAAACCTGGCAACCAGTGTGCCCGAATTTCCAGCTGCCATGAAGATCAGAAGCAGCAGACATGGGGTACCCAATGCCTGCTACTCCAACATCAGTGAAAGCCAGATTAATGATGATGGCATTAGTGGCATTACGCAGTTCTTTAAACTTTACAAACATAATCAGCACCACAAGGTTACTGGACAAACTGATCACACCTGCACATGGAAAAAGAAAGAAAGAAAGAAAGAAAGAAAGAAAGAAAGAAAGAAAGAAAGAAAGAAAGAAAGAATCGGGGGAGGGCAGGTTCATACAAGCACATTTTAAAAGTATGAATTTAGTTTAATGGCTCACTGAGCACTCCTGCTGGTTAGGTTTGGGCACTATACAGCTACACTGTACAAGTTTGGGAGCAAGACATCTATATCTATAAAATTAAAGAAAAAAAAACAAAAAACCCTCAGCCATACAATATCCAAATCTATTATGATGTGATTTCTCTACATTCTGTATCCAGCAATAAGCTCTTTGCTATTTCTCTAACATAAGCACTACAAAAAAGTATAGACATGTAACCATATACCTATGTTATATTTTACAACACACTGTCACATCCATACAGATACACAGATACATGAATACTCTTTACATGCAGCAATGAGGTATCCAGCAACAATGTTGTGTTCCAATTGCGAGAAGGCACTTTTTCCACCAAAGCTGACGGCTTCATTTGAGGAATTTAGGATTTCGGGTTCCATGCCTCAAAAATACACTCACTTCCACACCAAAAGACGTCGTTATTGTCCAGCCCAGTTCACATAGATGAATGGAACTTCCTCCAACATATCCAGCAACCAGTGAGGGGTCGAACGAGAGAGGAGAGAGGGAAAGGTTTGGAGATGAGGGTTGGGGGTTTAGGCCCTCTGAACGTTGCCAGGGTGACTGTGTGATTGAGTAAGTGAAGTGAATTCGACATGAGGATTAAGCTCTTTCTCTGGTTTGCAAATACTGAGGAGCTCATTGTTTTTGTTCTAATCCTCACATGAAGGATTTTCATTCTTGCATGAGACTAGCATTCTAAAAAAGACAGAAGAACAGCACATTCTCAGCTTAAACCAAGAAAATATCAGTGCAGCCAAGAAACATGACAAACCCAAAACATGACAAAGTTGGACACCAGCATACATACATGCAAACAATCAGCAAAACCATATTAGTTCCACCAGCAAAGTTCTGCTCATCACAAGCATGGTCATACTAATCCAGCACTAACGAGCATAACATCTTGGACCATCATGGAATTCACACTGGTCTAAACTGTTGTTTTCCAGCAGGGATTAAAAGACAAACAATAATCAACACAAGTAGAATTTAGACTAGAGAAAGTCCTAGGATTTTAAATATATAATCCTGAATGTTATATATCATGGCTTGCAAACATCGGCATGAGTATTAAAATAAAACGAGAAGTGCTTTATGATCAGCGTTACACCTTTATTCACATGAATTAAACCTGAGAGTGTGTTAGCTTGAGACGGTTTGTCTTCACTGAGGTGAAAACAGAAGACTTAGCTCCTAGCAACACTGCTGTATACTTTCAGTTCTTTTGGTTTGTTCAGTGGAAATGCACTTTTTTTTTTTGCACATTTTACAGCACACATTGCTGTACTGGATCTGCACTTAACTCAGATAGTAACTTCTGCATCTTTTCCATATAATCATTTCTGTCATCATTTATAATCTTCTAGTCTCAGGGGCGGCTCGTCCATAGGGGCAGCTGATTTCTGTTATTAGTGGCAGGTGATACTGTTATCCAGGTGAACAGCTTGTCCACTTTACGGTAGCTAACAGACGCTTGGTGAAGCTGCAACTCGTCTGTTTTGGTTAAGATGTAGACATTAGAAAGGATAAGATGTTGGTTAAGATGGCTAAGATGTTACGCTGCCACTCGCGCATTATTATTATTATTATTATTATTATTATTATTATTATTATTATTATTATTATTATTATTATTATTATTATTATTATTATGATGGATGACATCAGCGGGGCTATGTCTGAAATTACACTGCCTTGCCACTAGAGGGCGCACTGAAACGCTTTCTCAATGGCAGGAAATTACGATTACGGAAGTGTAGGTCATGTGATATGTGATAACGCGACGCAGAAAGCGTAAAAAAAAGGGCTAAACAAAGGTAATGACAATTGTATCGACTTTCGTTCTTTCATCATTTGCAGGGCTGCAGCCTAATGTGGCCGAGTAACAACGCATGTAACGTAAATATATACGCGCTGCAAAGATAAAAACTTAGCTACAGATCCTACTGTCTGAGGTGTTGTGACTTACATGTCGAGTGTTCAGTATGTTTATCTGTTTCTTATTTTTAAGTTGACGTAAACAAGCGTTTTGTTACAGGAAGAGGCGCACGTAGACGTACTAGTTTTCACCATGGCAGATGTAAGTATTGTCGGTTATTTACATAAAGCAGTGCTCTGATCTCTGTAGTGAACTGAAGATGCGTATAACGGATGTGATGTAATGTTTGCAGGATTTGAAGAGGTATCTGTACAAACAGCTGCCAACGTAAGTTGTGTATTTTTGTGTTAGTGTTAGCTTTTCGTTGTTTAAAGATTAAACTCAAATATAATTCACCAGTGTTAAAAACAGTAAAAAACTGTAAAAAAAAATAAAAATAATAAAATAAATAAATAAATAAAAAAAACTAAGTGTTTATACTATTATGGGTTTATATTACTACTACTACTACTACTACTACTACTAATAATAATAATAATAATAATAAATGTCCTATTTTCTCTTGTCAGGGTTGAAGGCCTCCACGCAATAGTAGTAACAGACAGAGATGGAGTTCCTGTAATCAAAGGTAATCAAACTAATCTTAGTTATACACTATATGGCCAAAGTATGTGGACATGACCCCTATATGTAGTTTTTGAACACCCCATTCCAGATGTATTCCCCCTTTGCTGTTATAATAACCTCCACTCTTCTGGGAAGGCTTTGCACTAGATTTTGGAGCGTGGCTGTGGAGATTTGTGCCCATTAAGCCACGAGAGCATTAGTGAGTTCAGGCACTGACGTTGGGTGAGGAGGCCTGGGGTGCAGTCTGAGTTCCAATTCGTCCCGAAGGTGTTCAATGGGGATGATGTCAGGGCTCTGTGCAGGACACCCGAGTACACTTCTGCTCCAACCATGGCACACCGTGGGTGTTTCTCAAACAGAAGGCTGCGTCCCGGTAAGGCTGCATATCCCGGCTGCGACGTCATCAGGCGCCGTCTAAGGCCGTTTCAATTCGAAGGATCCTTGGAAGGCAGCCTTTGTTTTGTGGCCTTCATTCAGCAGATTTTGAAGGATGCATCGGTGCATCCTTAGCGTCCTCCAATCACCCACAATCCTTTGCACACGTCGCAAAATTCACAAAAAAAAAAAAAAAAATGGCAGGACTCGAGTCGGCACTGAGCTCCCCCAGAGTTTATGAAATGTAAGACCAAAAATGTTTTAGGAGATGAAGGCATTCATGTTTTCTTTTGTTTTGTTTTGTTGTAAATTAAATGCTGCCCATGTTATAAACCACAGGGAGACCACAGATGGTTGTCATACGATTCTCATTCTCTGTATTGCATCGACATCCTATACAATTGTGTTCTTCCATCTTTGTGGCAACAGTTTGGTGAAGGTCCACATATGGGTGTGATGGTCAGGTGTCCACATACCTTTGGCCATACAGTGTACAATTAACCACTGTGTTGTTACAGTATCTAAAATGTTGCTTGGTTTGGTTCCCCATTGCTCTTAAGTGGTCACTGATGTGGTTGTGCTCTATAGTTGCCAATGACAATGCTCCAGAGTATGCTCTGCGACCAGGCTTTCTCTCAACTTTTGCGCTGGCCACAGATCAAGGCAGTAAGCTGGGTCTGTCCAAAAATAAGAGCATCATTTGCTACTACAACACATATCAGGTATTGTGCCTCACAGTCTCCACTCAGCTGAAATTCTTTGTATGACTTGCTAATTGGTTTCACGGTCATTTTGTTATTGTTGTTGTTGTTGTTGTTGTTGTTGTTTTCAGATTGTGCAATTTAACCGATTACCCTTAGTGATCAGCTTCATTGCGAGTAGCAGTGCCAACACAGGTAGGTGTGCCATAGATGTGAGTGAATGACAATTAAGGAGCTGGCAGATAAATATTTTATTTCGAAACACTTTACAACTTTAGTTTAAACACTACTTGGTGACTCAAAGCCTGAAAATACATTGTTTTACTAGAGATGTTTTTTCTTTTTAAAAATAAAAAAAATAAATACATTTCTTAACACTCTCAGATCCTTGCCACAGTTAAATACTATTAAATACATTCCACTTTGTGTATTTTTAATGCACACTGATATTTGCATCACATGGTTAGTGAATCAGTTTCTTATGTTATTTTTAGGTTTGATCATCAGTTTGGAGAAGGAGCTTGTTCCACTGATTGAGGAACTGAGACAGGTGGTTGAGGTTGCCTAGAAAACAGACAGCTTTATAACCACTGCAGTGTATACCTGGATCAGATCAAGACACGCATACACATATGCACATTGGACATTACTACAACAGTATGATGTTGGCTGTGAACTGTGGATTTCATGTCAGTTGCACTTGATGCTGTATGTTTCTCTTTTGAATGTAACCCTGTCTGGTTGTATTTTTGATTTCTTCTAATTAATAAATTTGTTTATGACTTTGATGTACAAAATACCTTTAATCCCCCCCGCCGCATTTTTACAGTGTTATCTCGAAGCATTATCTGAAACCGGCATGAGGACAAATGTAAACATACTATTTTTTTTCTTCTCACAAAAGCATGTGCACACAGATGCACAGCAGTCTTTACCCCATTCTTTCATGTTTTACATAATTTTGCCATCACAAAATTCAATGTTACAATGTTAAATGAACACAAATTACTCTATCAGACATGCTGAACACAAAAGCCAGTGGATACCACAATAATAATAATAAGAAGCAAGATCACGGTTTATAAAAAAAAAAAAAAAAAACTCCCTCAATTCCTCTGGCAAAGCTCTTATTGCACAATTCAACTATTAAATATGGTCTCCTGAATCAAGTAGGAGGAAGTAATCTACTTCAGACTGTTCTCTAGAACATTCTATAGTGAGACCATGTAAAGTTTTTGACTTCCTCTTTGTGATGGAGCAACTACTGAATTTAGCAACAAATGTTGAACAGGTTTTGGTGCACCTGGTCCAGTAAAATGGCCCCATTTTCCTATACAAAGCAATTCTCTGAACTAATGACTCCTATCAGTCACTGCCATGTTTAACATTTCAGCAGATATTATGGGTTAAAGATATCTTCTGACTTTCTTCAAAAGCAACTAAAGAATAAAAGTTGAAAGTCACTGTTGGCTGAAATTCCAGCTGTAGTTTTATGCTGTTAAATGTCTGTCCACCCTGATGTTCAATGTTTGCCAATGCAGTGTACAGTCCCCCCCCCCCATACACTGAAGACATTTAGGCTCAAGATCAAAAGATGAATATGAGATGATAGATCAGGATTTTAGCTTTCATGTCCTGATATATACCGTATCTCACAAAACTGAGTACACCCCTCACATTTTTGTAAATATTTTATTATATCTTTTCATGGGACAACACTGAAGAAATGACACTTTGCTACAATGTAAAGTAGTGAGTGTACAGCTTGTATAACAGTGTAAATTTGCTGTCCCCTCAAAATAACTGAACACACAGCCATTAATGTCTAAACTGCTGGCAACAAAAGTGAGTACACCCCTAAGTGAAAATGTCCAAATTGGGCCCAAAGTGTCAATATTTTGTGTGGCCACCATTATTTTCCAGCACTGCCTTAACCCTGTTGGGCATGGAGTTCACCAGAGCTTCACAGGTTGCATTCTTTTGTGATGCTTTTCCAGGCTTTTACCGCAGCTTCTTTCAGTTGTTGTTTGTTTTGGGGGGCTTTCTCCCTTCAGTCTCCTCTTCAGGAGGTGAAATGCATGCTCGGTTGGGTTAAGATCTGGTGATTGACTTGGCCAATCTAAAACCTTCCACTTTCCCTCCTCGATGAAGTCCTTTGTTGTGTTGGCCACTTTGGCCTTTTCATCACTTTGGTAGACTGTTGTTTTGGGTTTTTCTTCACAGCTCTCACAATGTTTCTGTCATCAACTGTTGTTGTTTTCCATGTCTGGTTGTTAGTACCAGTGGTTTCTTTCTTTTTCAGGACATTCCAAATTGTTGTATTGGGTATGCTCAGTGCTTGTGCAATGGCTCTGATCCATTTTCGCTCATTTCTCTGCTTCAAAATGGCTTGCTTTTCTCCCATAGACAGCTCTCTGGCCCTCATGTTGGTTTATCCTTTTTAACAACAAATGTAGTCTTCACAGGTGAAACCCAGGGCTCAAACCAAGAATAGACATTCAGAGCTATTAACTGTTTAAACAATCAATCTAACAAGGCACACCTAGGCAACAAGAAACACCTGTCAGTCACATGTCACGGTATTTTTGATCACTTGAAAAATGCGTGGGTCAAACAAAAGGTGCCATGTTCCAAGCTGTTTAACACTTCTAGATGTAAATATGAGGAAATAAAATCTGAAATTCTGATCTATCATCTCATGTCCAGCTTTTAATGTCAAACCCAAATGTATGGCAAAAACAAAAGAATTGATTGTCAACCTTTTGTTTTTCAAGAACTGTTAACCATCATTTAATGAGGTAGGAGTCACCAGTGTAGCTGCCTTTATATCTCTTAGTTAGTTAGTACAAAGTTAAATTCCTGTTTCCATCCAGGGTTTTAGTATTTTATCAACACCTTGCAATGCATTGCACTGATGCAGCGGTACACTACAGGCACTTCATGGTTCCACAGGGGAAGGCTTAATTAGTTACACCATTAATGACCTCAGTTTGTAAATGCCATTAGGCCCATTCTCTTCCTTCACTTGATCACAGAAATTCACCATCTCCATATGTGGTCTGCATAACAGAAGGTCAGGACTTACTTAGCCATCCTTAGAGAGTCACATCTGAGACACAGACATTCTTCACACCACACAGTGATACCTTGACAACAGATTACAGTGGCCACGGGAGCAAATACAACCCCACAGCTGATACCGAACTCTGACCAAGTTCATCCTAATATATCATTCCTAACTGCCCTCTCAGCTCACACTCCCAATAGTTCCTTTTCTCCTTTTCCACATTCTGGTCATCATCTTCCTTTTCTTATCTGTGACTGGAAAAAAGATGGGTGTAATGACTGTTAGGCAATGCAGAAAACAATGGAAAGCTGCTATAAGCAGCTACATTTTTCTTAGTTTCACCAAAAACGAATCATTTTCTATTCTAAAACAATCACTGTAACTTAAGATGAATGCCTAATACATAATTAGAAGTTCTTGGTTTTTTTTGGCCATTTATAACTCTATTCTTACCAATTTCCAGCGTAGTATTTTTATCCATTCATCAGCCTCCACACCTGACTTTGCACACAAATAAAATGTCCTCTCAGGAAACACTAGGCTATAATAGAGAGTGGAAATAATGAGAAACTGTAAGAGATGTATAAAAATAACCACAAATTTTACTCAGACATTATTTATGAATAGATTAGGGAACTGTAATGTGTATTTCTTTATTAAGTGTGAGTGATGTGAAGAGAATGAATAGTAGCTAAATGCTGTCATTTCTGCCTGTGTAGAGGTGCTTCTAGTTGCACTTCCCCATTTTAGAGTTCAACAGACAGGAAATAAACCCCTAACATACGCCAACACACGTCAAGCAGTGTAAGTGTTCCTACCAGAAGCAGTTAACCCTCTCCTGGCTGTAATCGAATTGAACGGCAGAGCATGCGGTCAGATCCAGGGTCCGAATAGGTTCTGGAAACTGACAGACAGAAATAAAGAAAAGAAGACAGAATGACATTATTCATTTTACGCTGCATACTGATTAAACTAAGTGTAAGATGTTTTTTAGACTTACCATTTTGTCTTTGAAGTACTTTAGCTCGTTTCTGTTCAGTGTGAACCATCGTTGTTTCCAGTTCTAAAAGAAACACTAATAAGTACTCAAAGCATCTAGGAAATTCAATGATCTTATTAATATCTGGATTAAATAATTAATAGTGATAACAGATTTATTTGTATATACACTCACCAGCCACTTTATTTGGAACACCTGTACACCTGCACATTTATGCAATTATTCGATCATCATGTGGCAGCAGTGCAGTGGATAAAATCATACAGATACCGGTCAAGAGCTTCAGTTAATGTTCACATCAGGATTAGGAAAAAATGTGATCATAGACTTTGACTGTGGCATCATTGTTGGTGCTAGACAGAATGGTTCGACCTGACAGGAAGGCTACAATAACTCAAATAGCCACACTGTACAACCATGATGATCAGAAAAGTATCTCAGAATACACCATGCACCACGAGGTGGGGGCTACAACAGCAGAAATCCATGTCAGGTTCCACTCCTGTCAGCGAAGGACAGGAATCTGAGGTGACAGTGGGCACAAGCTCACCAAAATTGGACAGGTGAAAAATGTCTGCTCTGATAAACCTTGATTTCTGCCACAACATGCAGTTGGTAGGGTCAGAATTTG
>CM042570.1:11740000-11825000 GCA_023630585.1 Cranoglanis bouderius
AGAGAGAGAGAGAGAGAGAGAGAGAGAGAGAGAGAGACAGGCCAGAAATATCTGAATTCTCAGAAAATTCAGAGTGCTGACTTTTGCTAATGACAAATGAAGGACATTTGTTGTTGACTATAAATATAAAAATATATAGTAGAATCACATATATTGTCAGAAATCAGCATAATATCTTACTGTCACAGTGCTTTTTGTCATCCAGACTGCTTGTAAATTTTATATTACCCTCCACTCAACACACACATGTACTGATCGATTTTTTGTGGTGTTCTCACATATATTCACTAACAAATGGGCTTTATGTGTAATACACTCATTCATTCAGTTTCAGTAACTGCTTTATCCTGGTCAGGGTAGGTGTGGATCTGGAGTCTGTCCAAGGAACATGAAGGTGGGAATACACCCTGGATGGGATACCAGTCCATCACAGTGCACCATGCACACACACATTCACACACACTCGAGTAGCCAAGGAAACCTAAGGTGGTGGAAATTGATGAACCTAAAAGATGGGAGGAAACCAGAGAACCCAGAGGAAACCCAAGGTGATATAAAAAAAAGAACAATCAAAACCCAAGCTCAGAATTGAATTCAGGGTCCTGGAGCTGTGAGGTCGCAATATGCCAGATGTTATACACATCTGCATTAAACAACCTCAGCATACACAACCAAATTATAAGTAAAGGAAACAGAACACATACTAAAACATATAAATACTGAGACTTCCTAATTAACCAGATGCATATAAACTGTAACTGTTGAGACATGTCTAAGCAGGGAAATACCCCTGCCAGGGGAACTGGACCTCTAAACCAAACATAAAAATAATGCAGTGGCAATGTAGCCTAATAGATGCACAGTTTTCTGGTATGATGTAACTCAGATCCCTTAGTAAAAACAAAAGAACAAAAACAGAAAAGCACCTTTCTCTTCGAAATCCATCACCCATATAACATTTGATTCTCAAAATACATTTGTAAGAACTTAAAACACACTAGGTTTCAGAGACACATGTTTACAGCTCTGTGTTCATTAGAGCATATCTAAAATCAGAGGCTCATTTCCTCATACTGTAGCTCTTCACAGGGGCATTTTCCATTTGAATTTTAATACAAAAATAGCAGCATGAAACTCACAAACCTAACACATAAATATAACCAACATTTGCCAACCATACCTTGCCTTTTAGATTTTTTTTCCCCCCGCACCTACTCTGGACACAGGTGGTCAAATGAGTCCAACACTAATCAGCTACAGGAACTAAATAGTAACTCTGTTGGTCTTGATATTGTTTGACAGTGAAATGAATACAGATGAATACAAAGGCTAAAAAAAGAAAGAGGAATAAAAACATTTTAAAAAGTAATATAGGGTGGAAGTGTCTAAAGGTCGGAGTTCAAACAGTTCAAACCTTGACACACAGTTTAGACAAGCAGCTCTGTACGACAGCCTGACATTTAAAATGCTGAACTGATTGTTATTTATAAAATGCACAACTCACCCAACGGACTCCAACTCGTCCATCTCCTCTGGACCACTGAGTGTGGAGCTGCAGACACTCATTGCAGCTTTGGTTCACTGAGAACAGATTGTAATGAGAGATAGACACTTCAGCAGAGCAGACTGGTCTGTGAGGATTTCTAAACACGGCGAAGAGGAAGCTGAACCGGTCACACTGACATGCCCACACAACGTTAGACACACAGCAATGACCACGCCCATAATGCTGTAGACGTCTAAAAAGCCGGTGTTCTGACAAACTGTCTTACCTTCACGCTGGAAGCATTTTCTCAAGACCATTTACACTATAATAAACTTTACTTACATAGCTAATTTTTATACACCTTTCAAATTTTATGCAAATTATACAAAAAAAGTGTTTGCAATTCAACAGAAATAAAGGTAGTCAAAAATAAAACAGTTAAATAGCCAAACAATAGAAATGCAAAATTGTTAAATGCTAAAAAGTGAAGAAAAAAAAACCTTCAGGGTTGGGGGCTCAATTCCTGTCTCCGCCATGCGAGCCTGCATGTTCTCCCCATGCTTCGGGGGTTTCCTCCAGATACTAAGTTCCCCACATATGGGTGCGATGGTCAGGTATCCACATACTTTTGGCCATGTAGTGTACAGTATGTTAGAACACTTCTGGCAGATTGCAAATTATAAAAGACTGTAATATCAACTTTTTCATGAAATGATGAAATGAAATAGTCTACAGTGACAGGCCTCCAATACAACATACAATACAAAGAGCAAGAACAGTGGTTTTCATAATTTTCTTTTATTTTTAAACAACTGTCTTTACAATATTTTAAAAACAGCTCATAAAAGTGCACACAGAACCCGACAAAAAGCAACCCCTAAACATATCACATTTTGAATTTCACAACAAGTAATTCAGTCACAAAATCATATGGTCAAACCTCACATTCAGACACATAATTCATTCCTGATTTTTCATTTTATTTTACTTTATTTTTTGCCAAAAAGCAAAGATATTCACATTATCAACACACATCATTTGCTGAAAAGAAAACAGTAATAAAGTCATCCATCTCAATTTCTTACAATCCTTTCAAAACTCACTTGACTGCATAAGGCTTTAGAACTGATTCCCGAAAGAAAAAAACAAACAAAACAAAAACATGTGAAGTCGTCAGTCATGTTTTACACTTACTGCAAGATTTGAACAACATGAATGTTATCTGTTATTACAGCATAGCAATACTTGTACTGCAGAAGGCTGTAATATACAAACAAGCCCTCTAATAAATGCCTAAATGATTTATTGTATGCTGTGAACTTCCTGACCCAGATGTTGTTTTGGGTGTGTTGATGAATGTTAACATTTATGTAAACATTTAAATCACAAGCCATATCCCGGTTAAACAACTTCACATTATAGTGTTTTGTTCATATTGCGAAGTCACAATTAAATGTACATACCATACAGTTCTTTAAAAAAAAAAAAAAAAAAAATTACTCAGACTGTATTTATGTCCCCAAACTTAATACTCTCAAAGAATCTCAAAGTCCAGTGTTGCTTTTGCAGTGTGGTCTGGAGGCTAGGTTATCCATCTCTATAAGTAGGATGGGGGTATGTTGGGAGGAGAAAAACTCTGCAGGACAGGAGTCTTATTAAACCTTTGTTCAAATTATGCTGTGTTGAACGATAAACTTCAACAGTTGTTGTTGGTTTTTTTTCTTTGGTAAGAATCTCTTTGTAATGTGTAACATTTGCTTCAACAATGAGCAATAAAAACCTTGGCTTGTACTGTTTGTGTTGCTGTACTACCTCGTTATACCTCTTGTCTACCAGGATTTTAGCTTAGTATCATTACACCATGACCTTCATGTATTACGATATGATTTGGATTGAAACAAACACTTCTAAGGGCTTCTACCAAATGCTGTACATGTAAATGTAAACATCAATCCTACTGTAACAAAACTGTCAGTTCCTGTTTGTGTTGCTAAAGAACAGGCCATTACATGGGCATATTGTCCACTGTTGGTGATATCAGGTTGGAACTGCTTCATTTAGGTCACTTTGCAAGCAGGACAAAACCTAAGTTTCTCTGTAGTTTCCTCTAGATAAGGGATAGACAAGGTTATCCACCTAGGGCCGGTGTGGTAGCAAGTCTTCTCAGGAGCAGAGCAGCAGCAAACCTGACGCAACTCATTTTCTCCTCTTACAAGCACTGTCTACTGAAACGCATTCAAAGTCACAGTGCTTACAGCAGGTTCTCTGACAAGTGCCTTGTTTGTTCAGAATTTTAGCATTTAGTGACTTAATATAGCATAGTGTACTAAAATCAATTACCAACCCTGTCCAACAAAACTAGTTCCAACCTTGAAAGTACAAATGTCATGAACATTTTACAATATACTCCTATTTTGAAGGTATATCGTGGAAAATTACTTTTGTGTCAAGAAGGTGTGCAACAGACACCCCCCCCTTTATTTATTTAAAAATCATACTTATGTCTGTTTCAGATATTCTGATATCACTCAGACTTATTTTATTCTGTGGGGAAAATGGAATGTGGGTTGAGTGCTTTCTCAAGGCACTCTACAACAGAGAATGTACATACAGATATATAAAATAGGCATGGCTAATGTGTGCAGTTTTGATAAAAGAAGATGGGAATGTGGAGGGATGTCAGTGACAGTAAACACTTCAAACACTTTAGAGGAAGGACAGTTTGGACATTTGACTGATTTTGCTAGTCTCAAAAGTAGAATGTGGACAATTTCTCAGTATTGAGGCAACTTTTGCTCATGAATCAGGAGGGTACAGGACCAGTCTCTGAACTGCAGTTGGCAAAGTGGGGCATGTCAGCATTCACACTAAGCGTCTGAGGGATGGGCCTGGAGTTCAATTTTTCTTTGGAAGGTTTGTCTTCTTCCCAGTGATGCATACTGCTCCAACACTGCCCTGTGGAGGACTTGTCCAGTTTCTGAGCCTTCACCAAGTTAGACGGACAGAGGGAGTTAGAGAAGGCACGATACAACACCCTGCAAGAGAGAAAAAAAAAAAAACAGAGAGGGGAAGAGGGAAGAGAGAGAGAGAGAGAGAGAGAGAGAGAGAGAGAGAGAGAGAGAGAGAGAGAGAGAATGTGAGAACTCACTGCAAAACTGAATAAGCACAGTTTAGCAGGTAGGCTGGAATTCTTTGTAAGTGTATGTATGTATAGGTGTGTGTGTGTGTGTGTGTGTGTGTGTGTGTGTACCTGGGCAGCAGAGCTAGGACAGTAGTGAGTCCACACACACAGTAATACAGTGGCTCAGACATCAGTCTGGTCTCAATGCCAAATGGGTTTGTGGGAGAGTTACACGTCACACAAGTGATACTGAACACTAGGACAAACGCATAGTAGAAGATGCCACTGCCTAGTAACACCGCTGCATGGAGCCATGTCTGCAGATCACACAACAATCCAGTGTTAACAAGAGGCAAAGACAATAGATAAATAAGTAAATCTAGACCAAACCTAATACACCTAGAGAAATTCTCAGACGAACAGAATTTGGTCTTTTTGAGAACCAACCCTGTAACATTCACAATCAATTAGTGATAGAAGTTTGGTTTAGTGAAGTTTTGCTTCATTATTAATATTAAGAGGTAGATTATCAGGGCCTTTTAGGTTTTTAGTACATTACCATAAAATGTATCACCATTACCGTATCATCGTGAGGCCACGTCCTCTATCAGTCTGCAGTGCTATAAGGTATGCTTAGATATATGGCTTTTCTACTGTGTTCAATATGCATGGACTACAACAAATGGAAACAGCAGCAGAGAGGACGTGTGTGTCAGAACTTTGTACAACAGTATTTCCACCAGAAATGTGATAATTATCCTTATGACTATATTGTACGAACTAACTGCAGCTCCATCATGCAGCTTGTGAACATAATTACATGACCGAAAGATGATAGGTGAACCCTTATTTTATCCTGAACTGACCTGAATTTATTGTTATTCCTTTTATTACTCTGACTGTTTTTTATATGCATGGTTGGTTATGCTCTTATTACACTACATGGTCACTGTCCAAGGCAGAGATGTTCGCAAGTAATAAAATGCATGTCCAAGTCAAGTCTCGAGTCTTTAAGTCAAGTCCTAAGTCAACAGAATCAACATGAGGAGTATATGGGAAGAACAGTACTGTTCACAGTAAAGGGAAAAAAAAAACACAATAGATCAACAGTTGTATGCAAGTTGCAACTATATTTTTAGAAATATTTTTATAATACTTATTTTCATAGAAGAGAAGGCTGAAAATATAAAAATGGGTCCAAGTCAAGTTGGGAGTCATAAAGGATGAGTTGTCCAATCTAAAGTCTATTTTTATGCGACTTAAGTGTGACTCTGACTCGAGTCGCAAACTCGAGTGCCCATCTCTGGTGTCCAAGGTGCACCTGTGTAGAGATAGTGAAGGTCCTACCTACCTAGAGAAATAAAAGCCTTCTCACTACTGTATTTATTAAAAAAAAAAAGAAAAAAAAAAAGCAGCAAATACACAGTTAACCAGCATTACAAATACTCTATTTTCATCTCTGTGCAGAGAATACGTTAGCTGGTGACAGGAGGAATGCATATAGAATATACACTTGCCATTAAAAATAATGTAATCCATTAAAGAATCATTTTACAATTCTAATGATTCTACAATGTTTTTGACTGGCTCACCAGTGTGTGGCTCTCCATGACCAGGTGCAGAAGGATGATGAGAAGAGCTGAACCATTGATTGGAGAACCAAAAGAGAATAGATCAATGTCTGAACCTGCATATGTCTGATAAAAGACACACAATGCATAAACAAATAAGAACGTTAACATCATGTGTCATAAATACTGTACCTGGCAACAAACTGATGAGAAAACATGGTCAGTAACTAATAGCATTTTTCCACCAGACAGTGCAACACAACTCATCTCATCCTGCATTGCTATTTCCACCTATATACAGTTGCAATCAAAATTATTCAACCCCCATTGCAAATCAGGTCTATTATCAAAATTTACAGACTTTCAGCTGTTTGCAATGAACAAATCAAACAAAAGCAACTGAAATGGTTCAACACAACGATTGCATCAAGTGGTTTCCCCAAATTCAACTGAAAATGCAACTTATAATGACTTCTCCAGTCTCAAAATTATTCAACCCCCTGAATAGACTCCCTCACAACAGCACAAATATGCAAAACCGGTGTTGTCTCAAGCACACTTGATGCAACTAATCAAGGGCTTCAATAGTTGCACCAGGTGTGCTTGAGCTGGAACACATGAAATACCTGAACTGGCTAAGGGCAGAAAATACATGAAATACCTGGACAGGGCAGAAAAAGGAAGCTATCCACGGTTGCAACCAGATTTCTGAGAAGGCAGGTTCTGAAAAACCCTCGAATGACTGCAAAAGACCTGCAGCAAGACCTGGTGGCAACAGGCTCTGAGGTTTCAGTGAACACAATATGGTGTGTACTAAACGCAGAAGGTTTCCATGCCATAACTCCAAGACGTACAGCACTACTGACCCTAAAGCACAAGAAAAGTCGGCTCACAATCATATAAATAAGCCACAAAAGTTTTGGGATTCTGTTCTGTGGAGCGATGAAACAAAATTGGAACTTTTCGGCAAGATGGATCAGCGGTATGTCTGGAGAAAGAAGAATGAAGACTCTGTCCACAGTCAAGCATGGTGGTGGCTCAGTGATGCTCTGGGGCTTCTTTGCATCCTCTGGCACTGGAAACCTGCAGTGTGTGGAAGGCAAGATGGATTCATTGAAGTATCAGGAAATCCTAGGAGAAAACGTCATGCCGTCTGTGAGGAAGCTGAAGCTTGGGTGTCATTGGACCTTCCAACAGGACAATGATCCCCATGCATACCTCAAATTCCACCAAGGCTTGGTTGCAGAAGAAGTCCTGGAAGATTCTACAGGGCCATCAAGGTCACCTGACTTGAACCCCATAGAAAATCTCTGGTGGGATTTGAAGAAGGCGGTTGCAGCACACAAACCCAAGAATATTACTGAACTGGAGGCCATTGCTCATGAGGAATGGGCTAAGATTCCTCAGGAACGCTGCCAGAAGCTGGTGTCTGGCTATGCATCTCGTTTGCAGCAGGTCATAATAGAAAAGGGTGTTCTACTAAGTACTAAGGATGCTTGCCATGAAGGAGTTGAATAATTTTGAGACTGGAGAAATCATTATCATCATCATTAAGTTGCATTTTCAGTTGAATTTGGGGAAACCACTTGAAGCATTCGCTGTGTTGAACTATTTCAATTGCTTTAGCTTGATTGTACATTTTGACAATAAACCTGATTTGCAATGGGGGTTGAATAATTTTGATTGCAACTGTACGATCCATGCTGTACTCAACTACTCCTGCTGAATTTGGTTACACCTCTTGCTCAGGTACCATGCGAGTCGAGCTGGGACATGAGTGGGGCTCACTGAAACAGTGCAGACCACTGATTGGTCAAACACAATTGTCACAGAATCTTCCAGATTGATGTTTCTGACTGGAATCACTTCTCTGCGACACAAAAAGCATCAGAAGTGTAGTGACTTTTTGCCAAAGTTTCCTTTACTGATTTAAGAGGCAACATCATAACTTTATGATGTGCTCATTTGTCCTCATGCACAGCACATAATTTGAGGTTCAGCCATGGACATTACTTCACGTTGTGGCATGTCTCACATTTTAACTATTTATTTATTTATTTATTTTTACTTTTTTAGGTTTTTATTTTTGGAATAGTATTTTACTAAATCTGGTGGTATACTTTTAATGACGGAAAAACAAAAGAAAAACAAACATGCACATTATACAGTTCATTGAACTTTTTGTGATTTAACCATGGGTAACCAATTCTTCTGTTTATACCAAAACCAAGGCTTTCTTCTGGAACACCATGCAAGAGCAGGCATGGAGTGTTGGCCTATTGGCATAACATACTACCATTCCTCTGCAAATCTTCTACCATGATCCTTTTTTGCCTCTCTAACCATACTCCTCACTGGGGGCAAAATATACTACTTCTTCCAGCTCTGCTAGTTTTAAACTTTCAAAAAAAATTTTGTGGACAGCTGACTGACCATCACACCCATAAGTGGTTCTTCCCAAAACTGTTGTCACAAAGTTGGAAGCACACAATTGTATATGACATCTTTATTTGCTGTAGCATTACAATTTCCCCATCACTGTAAATAAGGGGCCCAAAGCTGTTCCAACATGACAGTGTCCCTGTACACAAAGTGGGGTCCATGAAATACATGTTTTGCCAAGGTTGGAGCGGAAGAACTTCAGTGTCCCGCACAGAGGCCTGACCTCAACCCCACTGAACACCTTGGCTTGAACTGGAATTCTGACCGCGCCCCAGACCTCACCCAACATCAGTGCCTGACCTCACTATTGCTTTTGTAATGGGCAAACGCAAATGCCCAATCTAGTGGAAATCCTTTCCAGAAGAGTAGAGGTTATTATAACTGCAAAGAGGGACTAAATCTGGAATGGGATGTTCAACAAGCACATACGGGTGTGATGTTGGTCATTACTTCCCACCTGATGAGCTCTAGAGAACTACCTCTACTTTCCCTAGTAGTGTAAAATGATGGAAAACTGACACACACTTAGCCAGGAAATGGACAGCCTTGGATTTGTTGTTGAGTCATTCTGATACAGTCATGTGAAAAAATAAGTACTTCCCATAGAATTAAATTTTTTTTTTTAACATATTTCGACAAGCAAACATTTGATCCTCTTTGAAACAGTGCCTATTAATAAAGGTGATACACTATCAAATGACATAAAATTAACATTTTGTAGTAATTTTCACAATTTAAATTAACAAAAAAAGCAGATCAGTTGAAAAAGTATGTACACCCCTGCATTTATCACACCTTCATATCCTTAAAATTAGAATCAGGTGTTCAAGATAGGGTGCCAGTGATTAGAACCTGCTGAGGGAGTGCAGGTGGAACCTGTCTTATTTACACCCCTCTCAAATCTAGTGTCTGGTGTTATCTAGTGTCCCTTTGTTATTGAGGTGTGTGGTATCATCATGCCAAGATCTAATGAGTTCTATAAGGGCTTCAGAAAAAAGGTTGTGGATGCCTATGAGTCTGGCAAGGGATTTAAAAAGATCTCCAAATTATTTGAAATGCAACATTCCACTGTAAGGAAAATCATCTACAAGTGATGCAGATTTCAAACGACTGCCAATTTGTCCAGGACTGGCCATTCCAGCAAATTCAGCATAAGAGCAGACTGTCTGATGCAAAAAGAAGTCTCCAAGAACCCCAAAATTTCATCACAGACTCTGCTAGTAAGTCTTGCAACTGTTGGTGTCAAAGTGCATGCATCAACAATCAGAAAAAGATTGCACAAATTTGACCTGCATGGGAGGCGTGCCAGGAAAAAGCCTTTGCAAGACCAATGAGCATATAGGCAAGACCAGGCCTTTTGGAATAATGTGCTCTGGACAGACGAATTAAAGAGAGAGTTGTTTGTTCACAGTAAGAGCAGACATGTTTGGCACAGACCAAAGACAACTTTGGTCAGGAGAAGCACCTCATACCAACTGTGAAACACGGTGGTGGAAATGTTATGGTTTGGGGTTGCTTCGCTGCCTCAGGGACTGGACAGCTTGCATTCATTTATTCAATTATACCAAAGAGTGCTTGAAGATAATATGATTGAAACTAATTTTCCTTGTGGTTTTGTTCAAGTATATCAACTTTATTAATAGGCACTGTTTCAAAGATGATCAAATGTTTGCTAATCCAAATATGTCAAATGTTTGCTTGTCCAAATATGTCAAATATTTCCATGGGGTGTACTTAATTTTTCACATGACTGTATATATTCAAACAGCTGTTACACAGCTGAGTTCAAATTAGCAAATTAACAAAGCAGAGTGTTAGGAAAATATGCAGACAAATGTAGTGGACCTCAAGATGAACTCACACAATATGGAATAAAGAAGCAGACCAGGCTCTGGTAAAAAGCATCCACCATGTTCAGCCAGAAGGTGGAGGGGAGGTAGGCCTGCAAGCAAAGAGAAGACATGAGCAAATTACACATCATTGTAAACCCATAACAGAAAACGTTAACTGATAAAGATAAAGGTTATATGATTTCAGAGCTTCAAGGTAGGATACACTGATTAATAACGGCTTTACTGTACAGAAAGTTTGTGAACTCTTTAGTATTTTCAATTAAAATAAATTTTCAGTCTCAACATATTCATCCAACCTAGATAAAAAGATGAAAAATAAATAAATAAATGCGAGTGACCAGAAAAAATAGAGAAAAAATGCTGCACTGAACAAAAGCATAAAGATTGTAGCAGCAGATCATACAGGATGACTGCCAGGGTACTTCCCCACCTTAGAGTTCTGTCCAGCTTTATAAAGCTGTGGGAGGGACAGGAGTGTGTCAACAGACACATCTTTATCAAGCACGCCATACAACAGTGGTGGAACTGATGTAAACAGAAGGTTAAAGAAGATGAGCACCCAAGAGTTACTCATAGTGCTTCCTGAGAAACCACAGAATAACTGGAACCAGAACAGCAGATTCACATACATCTAGAGAGAGAAAGTACAGAATTTAATTAATCTTTGCTTAATGATTAAAAAAAAGTGTTTTGTGTTCTGTTAGAATAAATCTGTATACACATTTGTGTTATTTGATACTCACAACATTCTTATAAAAAAAGTACAGGATCATGTTAGCTAGTCGTGTGTAGCACCAGTGCCCATGAACCAGCAGGAGTTTTCTCAGATGTTTAAATCTGGTGATGGCAAAATCACTGGACATCACAGCCTTGAGAGCACATAACAGAACCAGGCACATAATGTTCCATTACTTACTGTATACAACACATTCAGTAGGTAATGCACACTCATTCATATTGTTTCTTTTTATATGTGAAGATGTACAAGAAATGGAGAGTGCGTTGTAATGTTACAATGTTTTAATGTACCCTTGAATATTTGATTTTAGACTATTCAAATGAATTGTGTTGTAGAATAAATTTTCTTTTTTTTTTTTATACATAAGAAAATAATTTAAATGGCCTAGGAGGAGTACAATGAATTGAAAGGAGTGGATGAATCTGCATGAAGAAACAAACTGGAAACCTCCCCTACTCTGATTATACTAGTAACGGTGTATACTACACTGATCCTCAGTCCTACACTGGGGAACTCAAACAGTGTGTCTGAACCTCAGTCTGACTCAGAATTCAAAAAGGGGTCAATTTACTAAAATAAGCAAGTTTGTTGTACTCTTGTATCGTTAACACAAAGCTAACCACATAGTAAACACAATTGTCACGGTTACACACTGGAGGGCTTTCAGTTTCAGAGTGAATCAATTTACATCGATTTTCAGAGATGTACATAACAGTAGCCTATCCAGGAAATACACCATAATCATCAAAACCTGTGGTGAGAAATCTGGACCAATCTTAAATATTTTACTTCCTTTTCACCTATACAATTAAGTCATTTTCACATTTATATCATTATATTATATGATTTCACATTATTATATATACACGCGCAACTGGCAGAAGTAGTAAAGTACACAGAGATTACAAAATGATTCCTAACTTACATTATGACAGTAACCTAATCCTAATGTAAACAAGTAAAAAGATTAGTAAATCCTTAAACAATGTACCAGTGCTTCTGCAACACTAAAGATACTCACACATACACAATTCATTGCTCAGTGATTCATAATCTGTCCAAGGAGCACTCTGATGAGCTCACGACTAAACGTTTTATGAGTTTGGACCTGAGAGGGAAGCCGTTTCCTTTACCGACAAGCATAGTGTGTATCAATTTCAAGTCTCCAGGGGTTGTAGATATGTAGCCTCTATATTGAGGTCAATGCTGAAATCTGACTCCCCAGTAACTCCTGTAACTATTGTATAGGATAGCAGAGGAACAAAAGAAGAAAGAATGAGAGGTGTGAACAACCATACCTGCATGCCTTCCTGACCTGAGATGCCAACACCCACATCTGCCACCTGAATCATACTGACATCATTTGCTCCATCACCTGAATAACACGCACACAATTTAGCACATTACAGCAACTGACACACAAACACTATGTAATATTTCAGATGCAGTGAAATACATGGTAATGTCAATTTTTCTGTTATTAGTCAAATCTGCAAGGACTGTATGAATGCATATTCAATATTCACAGCATTGCCTGGTGCAACATTGCATTGACTGGGATTGTGTACTTTTGTTTTATAAACAACAAACACTGCTAAAACAGCGATTAAAATACACTATATGGCCAAAGGTTTGTGGACACCTGACCATCACACCCACATGTGGTTCTTGAACATCCCCTTCCGGATTTAGTCCCCACTTTGCTGTTATAATAACTGTAATGCTACAGCCTACAAAGACTGTGCCAACAGTTTGGGGAAGGCCCACATATGGGTTTGATGGTCTGGTGTCTACAAACCATATAAACACAAGCCATATAGTGCATTTCAGTTTGATAGCAGTGTGAACACACTGTGGTTGCACCTGTACTCTGAATCAAACAGTCAAACCAAATACTATAACACTTTCATAGAACACATACTGACCTATAGCGAGGGTCATGACACCCAGTGAGTCACCAACAAGACAAACTACTTGGCTCTTTTGCAGGGGGGTAGATCTGCAGCATATGACCGATCGGCAGCTGACTGTTATATCCAGGAATACTTTCTGTAACTCTTTCTGCAGGGCAAAGTCTAATGTACGGCCATCAATCACTAGTGTAAAGCCGGAGATGCCAGCATCATCCTGAGATATAGCCAAATCCAAGTCAGACAAACCCCTGTCTTTAGTGTCTCTGATCTCCTGCTGGAGTTCTAAAAGCCGAGCTTCACATGCTTCCTGTGAGAGAAAACACACGTACACAAGATATTTAAACTATAGTTATGTTCATAAAGGAAATTTAATAAGCTATACAAACTATACACTTTTTGAATACTCAAGAGATTTAATTGTCTCACCTTGCTGTCACAGTTGGCGGTAAGTAACTGGTCAGTCGCTCGTAAGAGTTTACAGGCACATGCGATGTTAATGGCTGTCTCTTGTTTGTCCCCTGTGAGCACCCATACTTTAATCCCTGCCTTCTGTAAAGCTTCAATGGTCTCTGGAACATCTTCCTGTAATCGGTCCACTATACCTGTCGCCCCTGAAGACAGAAAGGTTTGTGATGGTGCCAGAAGTAAAATAAATAAATAAATAAATAAATAATTTTAAAAAAATTAGAAGAAATAACCATTTTAATTAAAAGTATAATCTGATACATTATATGGCCATAAGTATGTAGACACCTGACCATCACATCTATATGAGCTTAGTAGATGTTCCCATTCTAAAACCATGGGCATTAATTGGCCACCCATTTGTGGCTATAACAGTCTTCACTCTTCTGGGAAGGCTTTCTATAAGATTTTGTTATGGGTCTGTGGGAATTTGTGCTCATTTAGTCAAAAGAGCATTTGTGAGTCACTGATGTCGGGCGAGAAGGCCTGTCTCACAATCAATGTTCCAATTGATCCCAAAGGTGTTGAGTTCAGGGCTCTGTGCAGGTCACTGGAGTTCCTCCACACTAAACTCATCAAAGTGATGTCTTTATGGAACTTGCTTTGTACACATGGGTACAGTCTTGCTGGAACAGGAAACTATGGCCACAAAATTGAGAGCGTACAATTATCTAAAATGTTTTTGTATGCCATAGCATTAACATTAAACTTCACTGGAACTCAAACCCAAACCCTGAAAATCAGCCCCAGACCATTATCCCTCCTCCACCAAACTTCACTGTTGGCACTATGCATTCTAGTAGGTAGAGTTTTCCTGGCATCCACAAAACCCAGATGCATCCATCAGACTGCCTTATAATGAAGCGTGATTCATCACTCCAGAGAACACGTTTCCACTGCTGCAGAGTCCAGTGGTGGCATATGTTACACTAATCTTAGGCTTGTGTGCAGCTGCTTGGCCATGGAAACCCATTTCATGAAGCTCCTGACACACTGCTTGTGCTGATGTTGCTTCCAGAGAGTTTAAAACGTCTTTAATGAGTGATACAATAGAGAATAGGCGATTTTTACACGCCATGCACTTCAACACTTGACAGCCCTGCTCTGCAAGTTTGCGTGGTCTACTGGATAGTAGTGGTATGCTCCATCCTTCCTCCATACCACTTATCCTACACAGGGTCGTGGAGGAGCCTGGAGCCTATCCCAGGGAACTCGGGGCACAAGGGTGGAAGGGGTGCCAACCCATCACGGGGCACAATCGCACATCCATTCACACGGACAATTTAGAAATGCCAATCAGCCTACAACGCATGTCTTTGAACTGGGGAGGAAACTGGAGTACCCGGAGTAGCGAAGCAAAAGTGCTAACCACTAAGCCAGCATGCCCCCTATTGGTACTCCATGACCCAAAATTAAGAAACACTGAGCTAGATGCTTTAAAAAAACAACACACTCTTTTTCTTTAGTTTTCCCTCCAAAGACATGGTCCAAAACACAAGTTAAAGACAGCCTACATAATTTGGCACAAATCAGCACAAATGGATGACAAGTTTTCATCTGAACAATATTGCTGGAGGTGGAGCTTCTGGGCAATAAGGTGGTCTTTATAAAATATTACAAAAAGTGTTGAAAATAGCTGATCCCATATTTAACACTTTTAATATAGTTAAGTTAGTTTAGTAATAGAAAGATGAAGAACAGATTAAGTCCTTTTCAGTCTTTTACGAAATCACTTCAGTGCCTCACCTAATAATGTAAGGTTAGTTTCCAATCTCTGAGCAGATTCTAAAAGCAGTTCTTCCCTGTTTTCAATACTGGTTTCAGCAAAAGCATGTTCAGCTAGCCAGGCCTTGTACTCCGCCTCCTGCAGGACCTGCCAATCAACAGCAAACTTCCATATTACTGACAACAGGAACAAAGAAAAGGGAATATATTGTTCAATACCATTTTTTCACACAATTAAAAGGCAACATTTTATAGATCAACTATGAAGAAACACCAAACTCATTTCCCATTTTTTAAGTGCTTGTCATTCAAAGCAGTGCAGACGGGAAGTGAGAAAAGTAGAAGACATACTCTTTTTGCAACACAGAGCGTTCGCAGGCCTTCCTTGGCATAGTCATCTAGGTGTCGCTGTGTTCGCTTCATGACCTCTCTAGAACTATCACCATGATCTGGAAAACACACATCTTTCAAACAGTGTCACAACTGCCCCAAGACTACTGTATTAGCATTATGTTAGCATTATAAATAAAATAAAATAAAATAAAAAGCCCATGCTGCAGTACTAAACAGTGGTCTGTAAGATTTTACAGTGAAAGCAGACATTTGCAATTAAGACTATTCTCTACTCTGATAATCTTGATGATCACTGATGAATCACTGATGATTGGTGTTGTCAAGCCTTTGCTCAAATTCTTAGTAATAAACAACTTTGTTGTTGCAATCATGGCAACTCTCTTGAGCAGTCATGTCCAGTTCTAAAAGACCAAGCTTCTATCTACTTGAATGAGGAGACACATAAACCTGAAACCGATAAGTTGAGGTTTCACACACGGATTTGAAATCATGTTTAATATATCTGAAGAAATGGCATAAGTACATAGTCTGGGCACAATAACACAAAGTTGTTTTTCCTACAAAAGTTGTGCAAAGGCTTGACAACACCAGCCTTCTTTAACCATCGTCAGTGATTCATCAGTAAACCTCATGATCAGACCAGAGAATAGGCAGAATCAATCCCAAATGACTGCTTTCACAAATACCTTCATGTAGCCAATCCACAATAACCCATATTCTCTATATTATCTTAATCCTGTTAAGAGTAATAGATTAACATTTGTGAGAAAAAGTGATATGAAGAAAAAAAATAAAAGAAAGTAAAACAACTTTCATAACTCTAGTCAAAAAATCAACCATGTTCTTTTTATTGAAGGGTGGGACTTCCTGTAATACAGCTACCACGCTGAGTGTAAAGCACTATATATACACAATTCATATTTCAAGCAGTAACTAACAGCTAGTTCAGAAAGATTCTCTGTCAATACTGATTACTGACTGGAGACACCCATAGACACTGACACAGATAGACTCATGGAATCACACACCTGATGTCCCAGCCAGTTCCATAATGACATTGTCAGCTCCTTTGGTGTAGACCACCACCTGGCTGGTGAGTGGATGACGTACCACTACTGACATTCTCTTGCGAGCAGAGTGAAAGGGCAGTAGGTGAAGCAGCGGCACAGTGAGTGGCCCGGTGCCTGGCAGGGAAACCAGCAGCTGCTCCGGGGACCTGCCCAGCAGAGTGCAGCCGTACGCCCTTGCCGCTTGCACCAGTGCAGCCTCATCTGGGCTCTCTGCCTCATATAGCAACTCCTCTTCCTCTTTATCATCGTTATCTTCTTTATCATCTTCATCGTAGTCTTGGTCGACGGCCTCTGTGTGATGCTGCTGTTGAGGCGTGATGGCAGGGCTGGGTGATGGAGTGTGTGTAGGTGTGTGTGGAGGAGTAGTGTGACTGTGACGACTGAGAGAAAAGAACCTCCTGGTGTTACCAGGAGGGATGTCAGAGTTCTCAGTGGGGGACAGTGAAAAGCGAGGGCGACTCAGTTTCTGCAGAAGAGTCTTCATCTCCTCCAGAGAGCGTAAAGGAGTGCGAGCCACTGGTGTCTTCACCTGAAGCAATCATACAAGCACAGCTGAAGTTCATAAATCATATTATAACTTATGTACACTAAGTGGAATAACTAAAAACACTACCACTAATCAAATCTCTAATCACACTAGTCAAACTTTGTTGTTGTTTTCAGGTCTCTCCTGAATTGCCATAGCAAGAGCTCAAAAACCTGTAAATAATATGGCTAAACCGTAGATGTCGGCACAGGTAACACAAGAGGAACTGATTTACCAGAGAATAATAGAGAAAGGTGCACTGTGAAGTGTATTGTGCGGTGCGTACCACGTGACGTGGCTGACTGGGGGAGGACACCACCACAGTGTTGCAGACAGCCAGGGCGAGGAAGAAGTCTAGGATGTGTGAGAGTTCTGCAGCATCATACTTGATAGCAGAGCACCGAGGAGATGAAAGGGCTCGCAGCTTTTCATGCAGCTTCACGTCCGGAATCACTGCACACTCCTGAGAAAGATTTATATGAATACATATTCAAATAGAAACACAAACACACATATGAAAATAGAAAGATGTGTTGGTTATGTTTCAGTTTTCCAGTACTTACCATGGCGCTGCTAAAAGCCCCAGCTACATGATGGTGAAGTGTGCTATGTGGCGAGTGTGTGTCAGAAGCAGCAGTGAGGGTGTTGAGGGATAAGGAGCTGCGGTTGCAGCTGAGAGACTTCCTGGAGCTAGAACGCAGCGCGAGTGTGTGCTCGGGTTGGCCAGCAACCAGCTGCTCATACTGCTCCATAGACTGCGCTGGAGGACACACACACAAAAGCACACATTTCAGCTAAATTCGATTTCAATCTTCAGGCTCTAATTCACAATATACACTACTGGACTCCCGAGTCACTTTAATATCAACACCTGTACCCCTGTTCATTCATCTGAACAGCCAATCATGTGGCAGTGGTTCAGTGCAGAAAATAATGCACATATGGGTCAAGAGCTTCAGTCTCAGTGACTTTGAGTATGACAACGGTATGTTGTTTTGAGCATTTCAGAAAATGCTGTTCTCCTAGGAGTTTCAAACACAACTGTCTCTAGAGTTTACATAGAATGGTGCATGATTGGAAAGTTTTGGTTTGTAGCCACTGATTACTCTTCTTGGCTGACAAGACTGTTGTAGCCCATCTGCCTCATGGTTTGTGATGCTGTCCTTGGACCACACGGCTGTAAGGAGTGGATATTTGAGCTACTGTAGCCTTCTTGTCAGCTCGAAACACTCTGGCCGTTCTCCTTTGACCTCTCTCACCAACAAGGCATTTCTGACAACAAAACTGCTGCTCACCGGATGTTTTTCACAACATTCTGTGTAAACTCTACATGCAGCCATCTATGAAAATCCCAGTAGATCAGCAGTTTCTCAATTCTTTTTTTATTATTTTTTAAAATTTTTAATAAAATATATGGTACATAGTAAAGTGGTATTTTTGTATGTTGGACATACATTAAGTAAAAATACCTATAACCAGAGATGAGTAGTAACGCACTATATTTTCTTTGTTACATTTACTTGAGTAACTTTTTGAAAAAAAAAATAAAAAAATTACTTTTAAGAGTAGGTTTAACTGGCCATACTTATACTCTTACTCAAGTTACTTTTTAATCACAGAAATGTACTTTTACTTCACTACATTCGGTGCATAATTAGTTTATATCGCTGATAGTGAGGTCGCGAGTCTCGCGATACACTGCATGTAGACGCAACAACCACTCACTTTTTTAGCGGCTCAGTCCTGGAAGATAATGGCCGAAGTGGGGAAAGAAGTGAGCGTGTCAACGGAGGCAGGACACACACACACACACACACACACACACACACACACACTCTCTTTACACATACTTTCTCTCCTGTTCTGTTCCATAGTCTGCTCTTTTGTTCTCTTTTGTCTTGTTTAAATGCAGACGCTGACAAGTTTGTGTTGTTAACATGTTGTGAAAATAAAAAAAAGTCAACCGTTGGGAAAATAATTGTTTTTTTGGGGTGTGTGTGAGATTTTGTGTTGAAAATGACAGGTTGTGTGTTATTGTACTCATCGCAGGACTGGGGCATACAGCTTCATCTTGAACCCAGGTTTTATATCATATAAACAGAACAGACAGACTTTCAAGGAGAGGTGTGACTTACAATTCTCCATGTAGTCTGAGATTCAGGAATTTCCCTTCATTTTAATCAGATGCGAAGAAACTAATAACTTGCTATAGAGTAGTCTTCTCATTGGATACTTTACTACTCAAGTAATTAACAACATCATTACTTTTACTGTTACTTGAGTAATTATTTTTATAAGTAGTTTTACTTGAGTAAAATTTGTGGCTACTCAACCAACTTCTGCCTATAACATGAAAAATAATTAGATTTTTGTTGACTTGCACAGCATATTATATACAGAAAATGCCTTTATGTAACACATACCTGACTCCCTGAGTTACACTTCTATTCAAAACTTTTTTTGAAACTTTTGTCCACTTGACAATCTGACTTACATACAGTCAGGCATTTACAAGCCACAGCTATCTCACTATGTTGTTTTGAACACTTTTTACTGCCAATGGGCAGTAATGCAGCATGTTTACTTTAATCCACAACAAGCAAACTAATGATTTGTGTACACATGACTGCGTCACTCAACAGTTCCTCTTCTCACTATTAAACAGAAGTGTTTTGGCCGCAGTAATAGAATGGCTACAGCAGCCCAGACCAAAGCGTGTTTTCCAATTTTGCCCTAAATGTAAAAATTGCTGATAATTTTTTTTTTTCATTAATAGAGCATATTCTAATGCAATTAAAATTGCATATTTAAAATGCTGGACAGTGCTAGTACAACTCATTTGTAGTATAAACAAACCAGTGAAGAAAAGCAGTTGAGGTAGTTTAACAAGCTCAAACAAACGAACAGCCACAGGGACACGTTTGTTGTCAAATCAGAATGGGATGAAGTGAAGGGTAAAACTCACCATGCTCATTATGAGGGTACTCCTTGCCGGCGACAGTGCACCGACGAAACAGCATGCGATTTTCTGTCAGGGTTCCTGTCTTATCTGAGAACAAGTACTGGATCTGTCCCAAGTCCTCAGTGATATTCAGTGCCCTGCACTGTATACCAGTATCCAGCCTGGCATCATATAGATCCAGATCATTCTGAATAAAATAGATCTGCCCTAATTTCACTATTTCTATAGACACGTACAGAGAAATGGGAATGAGAACCTGTAACACAGAGGCACAGAGAGATGAACATGGGAGCAGGTGGGGAACGCGAGTCTTCTGTTAAACTGGATAAGCCCTGTTTCACACAGTATGAGGAGCGGATCAGACATGTAAGCAGAACAAAACTGCACAGTGGACATTTTCAAACAAGGAATGCTAGTGTATTACATTGTGTTGGTCATGATATTGTGAAATCAACTAGATAAAAAAAAACTATATTAATTTAAGGATGTTTATTAGACACTAATTTAATTATTGACCTTTAATTTATCCTGGTCAGGGCATGAGGCAGGAATACACCCTGGAAAGGAACACCAGTCCATCGCAGGACATCATGCGTGCACACGCACACGCACACACACACACACACACACACACACACACACACACATTCACACTTTGGGGCAGTCTAGTAAATCCACCTACTGTGTTTTTGTGAATGTTTTTTTTAAGTGGGAAGAAACTGGAGAACCCAGAGAAAACCACACAGACATGGGGAAAACACGCAAAACTCCACACAATCAGTGGTGTAAAGACAAATAGAATTACTATGGATGGTTATTTGAAGCATTCATAATTTGAAGTACCATATTTCCTATAGCCTGTGTGAAAAAGGCATAAGAAGCAGATGAAGACATGCAATCAGGGTGAACAGGTGAATAAGAGGGGTGTTTGTGGTGATGTTACAAATACACACCTGCAGAACAATGATCATGGTCCAGAACATGTAGAAGCCAGCGAGAGCTGGGTGTGTGCCATCTGGGATCATAAAGATCGGATCCTTCAGGCCGCTCAGCCACACACCATGGCCTAATTAACAGCAACATCAACCTTTTTTTTTTAACAATGTAGATTTCAAGAAGCAACATCACCTTGAATAAGTTGACCACACTCTGTTGTTTTAGCTGGTGCAGGGTATGTATTAGATGTGTGTGTTTGTTCCTACCTACAGCAGCAGTAAGGCACAATAGCAGTAGTAAGACCACGCTCCAAATAATGTCTGTGTTGAGTCTGCGCTCCAGTTTACTTCGCTTATAGCGTGGGCCACTGTTATTCTGCATTGCTTTCGTCTCATGACCTACACACACAGTCAGACATTTCCAGCCGTTTAAATAATCCATGTTTCCCATTGTACATAAAGAAGTGTTCATGTCCTTGTCAGCATAATGAATTGTGTGTTTATTTCATGCGCTGTACCTGCATAGACCACAATGCCAATCACAGTCTCAGTGTTCCTCACTGTACAGCTCCTCAACAGGAGATTTTCACTATGTAATCCCACCCGTACTTTATCGGGGTGCTCCCTGAACACACACACACACACACAAATTTGTTAAAGCTGCAGTATCAAACTTTTGTGTGGTTAAAAATGAACAAAAATCAATTATTGAGCAGGTAGGTAAAACTCAGTGGTAAAAACTGTCTCCTTACCATAACCAGATTCGCAAAGGTAAACTTAAAATAACGATTTATAATTTGAGCTGTCGGGTTGGATTTTGCAGTAAATGTCAGTTTGACGTCATTCGTCTTTGCTTGGTTACGTCACGTCCGTAAACAGAAAGAAGACGACTTTCTTTTAAAGTTTTGAAAACAACTTGCTTTCCTGAATTGAAATACGCTTCTCTTTTACACGTATATCAATCACCAGTAATAAATTGCAGGTGCTTTTAGACAATTTGCAATTAATTTAATATGTATTTCATATGATATACACATAATAATAAACACCATGAAATCTGCCTCTTTATCCCAGATTTTATTCATAGCCTGCAGAATGAAAGTCCAATCCATCTAGCAGTCATTCTAGGTTTAATATCATTAAACATATCTTTCTTAATATCATTCTTTTTATATAAAATGGGCAAACAACATTCAGATTATAAGAAATCATTATCATCACTGTTTTTTGAGTCTTTAGTAGTTCATGTAAAGACTGAACTACTAATTCAAACATTTTAAAACTTTGTCTGCTGGCATCAGAGTGTATAAGCACTTTTTCTCTGTTGTTCTGATTATAAGACAGTGTGCACCACAGGCATTTTGCCGGTATCTGATTACAACCTAAAGTGTTGTTTTCATTATGGCACATAGCTATTGAAGTAGTTGATCAAAGGATGGCATTTATTCACTGTATGAGGAACTCACACTTAACTAGCAAGGTTCAAGATATTTTTCACATACGCAGACTGACGGTTTTTACCACCCATTCTTGTTAAACTGGCTTCTAACCCAACATGATCTTTGAAGAAAGCCTAGGCAAGATTAGGAAGTAAATAAATAAAAAAACAACAACATGAATTAAATATTTTTATGTTTTTTAAAGAAAACATATATAAGCAGCAAAAACTAATTTTGGTCAAAACCCAGAATTCAGTCACAGCAACATCTGACTGCTTTCCCCAAAACTCCACACTCTGAAATTTCAGTCATTAAGACACACTCACATGTAGCCTCTAAAACGTCTCAGATCATCATTGGGGTTTTCACACTCAATGCGGCTGCAGAAGTTCTCTGGCGTAAATTCCGATCCCTGAGGCAGAAGTGCGCGCGCGCGCACACACACACACACACACACACACAGTTATTGTGCTTCTATTTCTTTTGACATTTTGATTAAGTCATTACCATTAAAAAGGAGAAGCAAACACTAAGGATGTTGGCTCACTTGTTGTGGCAGGTCTCTGACCACCTGTCTCTGTTTCAGGTTGGTTTCTCCGTCCAAGTTTGCAGTTTCGATGTGACACACTCCATTTGGGTCGGACGAGTGGAGCAGCAAAATGTCAGCAGGAATGATCTCATTACAGCACAAATGCACCACATCACCCACACACACATCAGCCCAGCGCCTCTCCACATAGCGCTGGTGTTTACTGCAACACAAAGAAATATTTAAAGCATGAGAAGTGTAAGTCAGAAATGCATTATTTTACGGTAAAGTACAACAAAAACACACATTAAACATATATGAATTCTATAACACAAACATACATATCTGCACCACCCCATGTGTAATGGCTGCTTCAATAAACAAATCATCATTCATCCTTTCATCTTAAAACCCAGTCTCTAGTACACAAAAAGTAATCTGAATCCTACCCATTATAACGGGACACATGATTTAGGCTAAACAGCTTAAAAAAACAAAACAAAACAATTCAGCTCAAATAACTACTGGGCCTCAATGCTGTAGTCTATGTGAGTTTCATAGTTTAATTTGCAGGAGTGCAGTTCTATTGTCAGGTATACAGTCAAGGGAAAAAGAGAGTACACCCTCCTTCAATTCTATGTTTTTATTTATCATCACCTAAATAACAATTAGGTGGTCCTTACCAAGTTCTATAAATGAACAAATAACCTCAGGTGACAACAACAACAACAAAAACACAACAGATTTGTACATGTGGTAATTTTCCCCCCAAAATAAACCAACATTCAGAAACCAGATGGAGGAAAAAAATAAGTACACCCTTCCTACTTCCACAATCATTAAGAACGTAATTAGCAGCCAGATGTAACTAATGAAATGCACAAGATTAGTTCATCATCAAGAAGTGTGACTACATCAGTAAAAAGAGAACTTTTGCCACTTTTGCCAGGTATTCTGAAGCACATTCTGAAGGTGTGTGTCAACATCATGCCAAGAAGAAAGCACAATCAGCCATGACCTCAGAGAGGCAATTGCTGCTGCTCTTCAATCTGGGAAGGGTTATAAGGCAAACAATTTGAAATTCATTGGATTGTTTAGAAATAGAGAGCCTTCAATACAGTTGTCAATCTTCCCAGGAGTGGGCATCTCAGCAAATTGAGTCTAAGGTCAGACCATGTAATGCTGTCATGTGACCTACGGGCCTCCATAAGCACATGAACTGAAATGTTTGTGACAGCGGAATCAGAAAAAGACTGAACAAGTATGGCTTTCATGGAAGGGTAGCTAGGAAAAAGTCCCCTTTCTCCAAAAAGAATATGGAACAATTTTCTGGAACAATATCCTTCAGACTGATGGGACCAAGAGATGTTTGGTCATCATGCACAGCACCATGTTTGGGGAAAACCAAATACAGTGTATTACCACTAACACCTCATACCAACTGTCGAGCATAGTGGTGGAGAGGTAATGATTTGGGTTTGTTTTTCATCCACAAGACCTGGGAAACTTGCAGTCATTTAGACAACGATGAACGCTACATTATTCCCAAATATTCTTGAGACAAATGTGTCTGAAGTTAAGCTGGGCTGAAATTGGGTTATGCAATAGGACATTGATCCCAAGCACACCAGGAACTTCTGAATGGCTAAAGACGACAAAAACGAAGGTTTTAGGCCCTAAAAACTAAAAACATTGAATTGAAGGAGGGGTACTTTCTTTTTCCCCCATGACTGTATGTATACTGATTATGTATCAACATACAGCCGACTTTAGTAACTGTGATTGATGCATCAATTTTTGTGTTGGGAGGAGGACATGTACACACTATGACTGTGTGCGTGTGATTATTTGGGTACCAGTATAGAATGCTACACTGTATTCTCAGAGGCAAAACCACAAACACAAAGCAGGGCCTGATTCAGGTGCACTAAACCTGAATCAGGTTTAGTGCACCTGTACCTTGGACATCTGCACACAGAAAAACATGTCAGTGCTATAAAGACTGTGCTGTGGATTAACCATTAATTCAAGTCTCACTCAGCAGGATTACAGAAACCCTGAAATGTGGCCTTAAAGAATAATACATCTTATTCAAAAATTCCACAGGTGAAAATTGTACAGTAAATTGTTTCACTGTATTTAGTCTGAAATGGAAAGCACCTACGTTAATCGGAACAATGCCGAACTGAAAAACAACCCACGCACTGAGAGAAAAAAAAAAACAGAAATAAGAAATAAAATAAAAGGATATAAGCACATCACTGGGCCAAGAATAACAACAGAAAACCATAAATTACAGCTCAATTATTTACACCTCTAACTTGGGCATGAAAATGGCTTTCGGGGTAGAGCTGCCTTCTTTACTCACATGCACATTCCTTATCAATAACTAACAGCTTTGAGAGACTGCATTTAGCTTTTGTGCAGTACTTGAAAAGGAATTAAAGAATTAAAACAAGCCCATATAATTAGTCGAAGATGGCTGTTCCTATCTTTGTATTAGCATCCAGTTTGTCTGTATATTTGTTCACCTGTTGTACAATTTACACGGCAGGTTGTTGGCCTGCTTGTCAGATATTCTTCTTCGTTGATCCTCCCATAGGTCCTTTACTGCCGTGATTGACATTACCAGAAAAATAGGTATGACTTCAACCTCGGGCTGAAACGCGTTTACAATGGGCACGAAATTTAGTGCAGCCAGAAAAATAAAATATATGTTGGCAAAGCGGTGAAGCTGTTCAAACAGGTTCTTGGGGATAAAGGAGAGGAAAGTGTACTTCGTGGTCCTTATCTTATTCCCGCAGTATGTCCTGTGCTGACCCTCAGCTTTTTCAATCCAGCTTGGGACCACCAACCTGCTCTTCTTTGCCTTTGTGTATCTTGCCATGTTGGATTCCAGGCCGAGAAGTCCAGGTCTATAAGCTCTGGACATTTAGTAACTATTGACAAATTTGAACCATTTTCCCCCAGCTTTTCATCAGTTCCAATATAAGCTCCAACGCTTGCATTGTGATACTCAGTTCTGGTTGAGAGAGCATGTGTGAGACGTGTATATTTGCCACACCTGATGATAAGGCTAAAATACACAAATTGAGGGGTCATAAACCAGCCCGCATAGAGGCATTCTTTAAATAACTGGTAAACGGGAAACTCACTGTAATATACAACCTGCTGGTTGCTAAGAGGTCCGCAGCTATCAAAGCTACTAACTGTATATCACAAGTGATACGTATAGAAGAACAGGGTGATCACTGTGCAAAATAGTATCAGTAATTTAACAGTTAATACAATAATGGCAATTAATACTACATTTTGTTGAAAAAGGGACAGTATATTTTGTATAAATCCAGCATATTAATTAATAATAATATTAATATTAACTACAATCAGGGCAAACTTGTTGACAATGGTTCTATCAAAGACAGCTATACAATATAGCTAAGATTAACTAAATAACACATAGCAGGATGGCAACACACACAGTTCAGGACAAATACTATATGAATATATATAATATAAACAAATTAAAAAAAAACTGAAAAATTAAAAGAAAAATGACATTCATTTAACTTTTGACTGTCAGTGTGTATATAATAATCATTTTCAGTAAATACAGTAATTAATTTATTCTGGTCAGGGTCACTGTGGATCTGAAGCCGATCCCAAGAACACAGAGTGAGATGGGAATACACCCTGGATGGGATGCCAGTCCATAGAAGGGCACCATGCGCACACACACATTCACACACTCATTTACACTTGGGGCTAATTTATCTTAGCAAATCCACTTATTGGCATTTAGAGATGGGAGAAAACCAGAGAACCTGGAGTAAACACAAAATGCACAGAAACTCCATGCAGACAGTAATCCAAGCTCACAACCATGACACTCTGTACATAATACTCAAGATTTTTAATTTTGAGTATACTGGCTTAAAATGAACTGTATATCACATATATCTACTGTCTAAAAGTGTGGCAAATGGCTGGCTCTTGATTGAAGGTCTCAACCTACCTCTCAAACCTTTGTGTGGTGTACTGGTAGGACCCAAGTGTCTACATGGTGGGTGAACCCTTAGAAATAGACTATGGAAACTCGGTTTACAAACTCCCCTAAAGCAGAAGAATAATGTGCTGTGTATGGACATACACTGATCAGTCACAACATTAAACCCACTGACAGGTACCATGAATAACATTGATTATCTCATTACAATGGCACCTGTCAAGGGGTGGGACACATTAGTCAGCAAGTCAACAGTGAGTTCTCAGAGTTGTGTTGGATGCAGGAAAAATGGGCAAGCATAAGGATCTGAGCGACTTTGACAAGGGCCAAATTGCAATGGCTAGACGACTGCTTCAGAGCATCTCCAAAACAGCAAGTTTTGTGGGGTGTTCCCAGTATGCGGTGGTTAGTACCTACCAAAATTGGTCCAAGGAAGGACAACTGGTGAACCAGGGACAGCGCCATGGGTACCCAAGGCTCATTGAGGCGCAAGGGGAGTGAAGGCTTGCCCGTCTGGTCCAATCCCACAGAAAAGCTACTGTAGCACAAATTGCTGGCTATGATAGAAAGATAAGAGGCTGCATAGCCACAGACCAGTCAGAGTGCCCATGCTGACCCCTGTCCACCACTGGGAACGCCTACAATGGGCGCATGAGCATCAGAACCGCAAGCCGGTGGAGGAAGTGTGAGACTCTGGGCAATGTTCTGCTGGGAAACCTTGGGTCCTGTCATTCATGTGGATGTTACTTTGACACGTACCACCTACCTAAACATTGTTGCAGACCAAGTACACCCCTTCATGGCAACAGTATTCCCAAATGGCAGTGGTCTCTTTCAGAAGTATAATGTGCCCTGACACACTGCCAAAATTGTTCAGGAATGGTTTGAGGAACATGACAAAGAGCAGGATGTGCTGGACAAACAAGTCCGATCCATGGAGGCCCCACCTGGCAACTTACATGACTTAAAGGATCTACTGCTAACATCTTGGTGCCAGATACCACAGCACACCTTCAGAGGTCTTGTGGAATCCTTGCCTCGATGGGTCAAAGCTGTTTTGGTGGCACAAGGGGGACCTACACAGTATTAGGCAGGTGTTTTTAATGTTAACAATGATCTCTGTATTTGGCTACAATGTCTGATGCCATGACTGAAAAAGGCCACCTATCAAAAATCAGGTAAAACTGTTAGTTCAACGGATTTTGCACAAAGTGCTATAAAAGATTCAGAGGTGATTTGGTATGAGTATATCAATTACCCTATCTAAAGTCAATGACGTTTAATGCCGTTACTAGAGGAAATCTGACTAAATACAGTGGGTATAGAAAAGAATCACCCTCTTTAAAATAATCACATTTTGTTGCTTTTCAGCCTGAAATGAAGGACACAGTTTTTGTTTTATCCAGCTGTATTTACTCAGTGCAACTTATAACATCCAAGTGAAAGACATAACACCAACATTTCAGAAAAAAAATAAAGAAATAGAAAACCAGAATCACTGAGTTGGAAAAAGGATCACCCCCCTCCTAAAAATGACTTGTAAACTCAATCAGGTGTAACTAATCACCTTCTCAGTGGCACATAAAGCCATTTTACTTTCAACTTTGATTAGCTGAGCAAGAAAAGAGCTTTCCTGGAGCATTTTTCAGTCTTTGGTAGTGCAACTGAAGCAAACAATCAACTATGGGTGGCAAGGCACTGTCAAAAGATCTCCGGGATAAAGTTGTGGACAGGCACAAGTCAGGAGATGGATACAAAAAAATTCAAAGGCTTAATCAATGCACCTTTACCTAGAAGCACAGTGAAGTCTGTTATTAAGAAGTGGAAGGTATTTGGTACAACACAGACCCTCCCTAGATCAGGACGTCGCTCCAAACTGGATGAAAGAACCAGGAGGAAGAGAGGCTACCAAGAGGCCTACAGTAACTCTGAAGCAGTTGCAGGAATTTATGACAATGAGTGACAATGAGTGGTCATTGTGTGCATGTGACAACATCACAAATTCTCCACAAATGTGGCTTGTATGGGAGGGTTGCAAGAAAAAAGCCACCCACGACTGAGCCAAAACGCACCTTGAAGATTCTGAGACCACATGGAAAAAGGTGTTATGGTCAGATGAGACTAAAATTGAATTATTTGGCCTCAACACCAAACAATATGTCTGGTAGAAATCCAATACAGCTCACCATCCAAATAACACCATTCCTACAGTAAAGCATGGAGGTGGTAATGTCCTGTTATGGGGGTGTTTCTCTGCAGCAGGGACTGGAAAGGAAAATGGATGGGGCAAAATACAGTCAAATTCTTGAGGAAAATCTGCTGCTCTCTGCCAGAAAGTTGTCAATGGGAAGATGATTTAGCTTCCAACATGACAATGACCCAAAGCACACAGCAAAACTGATCACACAGTGGTTGAAGGAGAAAAAGGTGAATGTCCTTGCAAGGCCTAGTCAGAGCCCAGACTTAAACCCCATTGAAAATCTGTGGAATGACTTGAAGACTGTAGTCCACAAACGGTCACCATCAAATTGAACTGAACTTGAGCAGTTCTGCAAAGAAGAGTGGGCAAATATTGCCCACTCTTCTAGATGTGCAAAGTTAGTAGAGACATATCCCAACAGACTAAAGGATGCAATTAAAAAATTAAGGTAAATTAAAGCAAGGGGGTGATCCTTTTTCCAACTCAGTGATTCTGTTTTTTAATTATTTTTTACAATTTTTTCTGAAATGTTGGTGTTATATCTTTCACCTGAATGTTATAAGTTGCACTGAGTAAATACAGCTGGATAAAATAAAAACTGTGTCCGTCTTCATTTCAGGCTGAAAAGCAACAAAATATGATTATTTTAAAGGAGGGTGATTCTTTTCTATACCCATTATATGTGTGAAAGCCTGACCAAAGCTATTCTCATTCAAAAAAGTTCAGCCAGTCTCACGCAATTATGGCACAGGGCATATACTGAATCTAATAGCACAGATAGTGTGGCACGGCTAGGAAAATTACCCATAATCCTCCAAATTATCGCTATTTCCACTGCCACAAGAGCCATGCTATATCCAATGCTCATGCTGAATTTGGTTATCTTTCCTGACCAAATGCATTATATTGCCATAGACATTAGAAGAAGCATTACATTATGTGCTCATGTCAAATAAATTGCAGATGATAAAATTTGTTTCTTAAAAGAAAATCAAAGGGAGGTAATATCATAAATTTTTTCACAAACTCCATTTTTATTTTAATTTATTTACCCACATACTGACCCACTGTACACATGTGTGAGATTGTTGTTGATCCTCTGGTCATAGCAGTAGCGTCTGTAGTCCTCTATGGCATCCTTGAAGGCGATGACAGTGAGCACAACAACGAGAGGGATCATGGTGATCTCTTTCTGAAAGGCCTCCACCACCGGAACCCAGTTCAGCAACACCAGGAACAGGAAGTACAGGTTTGCCGCTCTGCAAAAACACATTCTTTTGTCTTAGTCCACTTACACATTTGCACAGTGTTATACAGTCATTCTTCCTCATTTTCTCTGCCAAATTAGATTGATGGACATTGGTGGACAGCAATTTTGAGATCAAGCCACAGATTTTCAATTGGATTTAAGTCTGGGCTTTGCCTTTGGCCATTTCAAAACACAAACCTTCTTTTTTTCAAACCATTCCTTTGTAGTTTTTGCCATGTGCTTTTGGTCATTGTCCTGTTGGAACATGCATTTTTGTACATATTCTAATGCAAATGTCTGACTGACTGGAACAGACTCTCCAACAATTTGCTTATATTTGGCTCTAGCCATGTTGCCTGTGATGGCAACAAGCTTTCTAGTACCTACTGCTGAAAAGCAACCCTAAAGCATGATGCTACCAGCACTGTGCTTAATCACAGGAATGGTGTTACCTGTTATTGGTGCTTGGCTGTATTTGGTTGCGCAAAATATGCATGGCTTTATGCTTTGGATTTAAACCAAATGGCTCAACTTTAGTCTCATCAGACCATAAAATATTTTCCCAAAAACTCTCAGATTTGCTGGCCTTTCTGAAAAGAGGCTTCCTTCTGGCCACTCTTCCATAGAGGGTGGATCTGTGAAGAGCTGTCAGTGTTGTAGTTGATTCTTGGACATTTCTCTGACAAATGCCCTTCTTGCCTGAGCAGCAGTTTGGTCTGAACTTGGTAGTGTTTGGGTTGTCCATATATTTTCCACTTGGTTATAATGTCAGATTACGTCATTGGTGTCTGTCCAGCTATGACATCAGAAGCCTGTTTGATTAAAAGTAATCACAGAGAACATAGTTTGTTTTCAAAAGAGCAATGTTTGCAGCCCCAATCCATACAGTCCATACATGCAGATTTGGGCAAGGAAAACTAATGTTGAACTCTTCGTGATAAAAATGACTGACTATGAATCATTACCATGAAAACCTTTACATAAGTACCTACAGTAAGTTTCAATAAGGCCTCCTACTCTGTCTATAGCAGCTTGGTCTGTCCAGACACTCTGAGGTGATAAATATCGTTTAGGAGACAGATTTATATGGGCTATGGTTAAATCACTTGCTACAGCTTTGCTAATTCTTTATTCATTATCCATAAGGGTAGGATTTATATTCTCCTGTTTGTCACTTATATGTCTACATTTTACCAGACTAACTAACAATGCCAGAGCTGGAGAAACCATTTGTAATACTTTACTTTAGTAAGGTCAATGCTTTTTTTCAGAGTAGTATTTTATGTACAGTGCCCTCCACTAATATTGGCACCCTTGGTAAATATGAGCAGAGAATGCTGTTAAATGTGTGTGCCACAATTATTGGCACCCCATGACTTCATATGAGAAAAATATATTTTAAGTATATTCCCATTGATATTTAACATTTTTAGTACACCTGGGTGACTAGGAACAGGAAATTGTTCAATCATGACTTCCTGTTTCACAGGGGTATAAATATGAGGTAACACATAGGCCAAATTCCCTTGGGTAGGACCAAGGAATATAGCTGTGATGTGCGGCAAAAGGTTGTTGAGCTTCACAAAATGTGAAGTGGCTACAAGAAAATAGCACAAGCTTTGAAAATTTCCACCATCAGGGCAATAATTAAGAAGTTCCAGTCAACTGGAAATATTATGAATCAACCTGGAATTGGACGTGTGTCTATATTGTCTCAACGCACTGTGAAGAGGATGGTTCGAGTGGCCAAAAAAAATCTCCAAGGATCACAGCTGGAGAATTGCAGAAGTTACTTGTGTCTTGGGGTCCGAAAGTCTCCAAAACTACAATCCGAAGTCACCTACATCACCACAGGTTGTTTGGAAGGGTTTCAAGTAAAAAACTCTACTCTCATCCAAAAACAAACTCAAGCATCTTCAGTTTGCCAGACACTACTGGAACTTCAAATGGGATCGGGTTCTATGGCAATAAACATCAGAGGTGGTTTTGGCACACACAGAGAGGTAGCCATATGGAAAAGTACCTCATGCCCACGGTTAAATATGGTGGTGGCTGTTTAATGTTTTGGGGCTGTTTTTCTGCCAGAGGACCTGGACATTTTGTTAGAATACATGGCATCATGGACTCTATCAAATATCAACAGATATTAAATGAAAACCTGACTGCTTCTGCCAGAAAGCTTCAAATGGGCCGTGGTTGGATCTTCCAGCAGGACAATGATCCAAAACAGACGTCAAAATCAACATATACTGAGCTGGTTTACTGAGCACAAAATCAAGGTCCTGCCATGGCCATCCCAGTCCCCTGACTTGAAAACCATAGAAAACCTGTAGGGTAAACCGAGGAGGAGAGTCCACCAGCATGGACCTCGAAATTTGAAGGATCTGGAGAGATTCTGTATGGAGGAATGGTCTCAGATCCCTTTCCATGTATTCTCAACCTCATCAGGCATTATAAGAGACGACTCTGTTGTCTTGGCAAAGGGAGGTAGCACAAAGTATTGACTGAGAGCAGAGTATTTTTGTGCATTCTTTTAACAAAAGATCAAAAGGTTAAACAATAAAGGCAATTTTTCACAGCCTTCTCTGCTCATATTTACCAATGTTAATGGAGGGCACTGTACATTTTTTTTAATGTAATAACAAGCAAATGGTTAGAAAGAAAATTTCCCCCAGTGGGACAATAAAGTTTCTCTCATCACAGTTTTTTTTATTACATTCATGTCTCCTTACTGTACATTTACACAAACTCAGGAGAATTTATGAATAAATTCATATCCAGCTTGATAAATGAGGCCAACTTTTTGCACATCAAAATAGTCTTGAAAGGGTAAACTGATAATATAGAATTATGGCCCATATAGAATTATTAGTTGGTATTTTGAGATGTTAATGCAGTAGTGACACCTCATTCTGTCTTACCCACATCCAAACTTAACACTTTTAAAAATGTACCGTTTACTTCAACAAGTTCATCTAAATGTAATTAACAAACCTCAGTGCTCATAATCTGTAGTAATTCTTATGCATCTTGGAATTTAAAGAACAGTATGGGAACTACCACCATCATGTTTCAGAGATGATGAAGATTTTTATGCTGGAATACAGTGTTTTCCTTTCTCCAAACATAACGCTTCTCATTTAAACCAAAAATTCTATTTTGGTCTCATCCATCCACAAAACATTTCTCCAATAGCCTTCTGGGTTGTCCATGTAATCTTTGAATAGCAGACAGGCAACAATGTTATTTTTGGAGAGCAGTGGTTTTCTCCTTGCAATCCTGTCATGCACACCACTGTTGTTCAGTGTTCTCCTGATGATGGACTCATGAACATTAACATTAGCTAACATGAGAGAGGCCTTTAGTTGCTTAGAAGTTACCCTGGGTTCCTTTGTGACCTCCAGGACTATTACATGTCTTGCTCTTGGATTGATCTTTATTGGTTTACCACTCCTGGGGAGGGTAACAATGGTGTTGAATTTCCTCCATTTGTACACAATCTGTCTGACTGTGGATTGGTGGAGTCCAAACTCTTTAGAGATAGTTTTGTAACCTTTTCCAGCCTGAAGAACATCAATCACTCTTTTTCTGAGGTCCTCAGAAATCTCCTTTGTTTGTGCCATGATACACTTCCACAAACATTTGTTGCGAAGACCAGACTTTGATAGATCCCTGTTCTTTAAATAAAACAGAGCGTTCACTCACACCTGATCCCATTGATTGAAAACACCTGACTCTAATTTCACCTTCTAATTACCTGATAATCCTAAAGGTTCAAATACTTTTACCACGCACAGATATGTAATATTGAATTAATAAATAAATGACCAAGTATAATATTTTTCTCTCATTTCTCCGTTTCAAGCTTTCAGAATGTCAAGTGTTTTAACCTCTCTCTTGCATGAATCCAAGCTTGACCCCCCTATTTTCAATAATTCTGATCTCTCAAGCAGTGTCTTCATGCAATCAATTACAGTACATGAAGCATAAACTCAAGTCTGACAAACCCACATTACCCACTCAAGTCCTTAGAACTACCATGTGAGTCAAGCTACTAGTTTCAAGTGCTCAAACCTCACCTTACGGCAGCTTAGCTTTCAAAACTTCCCTTTCTTGCCCTTAGATAAACAGTAAAGGATGTGGAGAGGTGCATTGGACCATGTTCATTGTAGCACACAAGCTATGTGAATTTTCTAAGCTTAGGTATCAACCACATGAGGCAGAATATGTGTAAATAATTTGTAAACATGCACCAGAAAAGAATAATCACCTTTCATGGTATGCTGTGCAGCATTTAAAGTTATTATATTTCATACTCATGTATGGGATTTCACACTTATTCACACTTTATTGTTCAACATTAAGACAACACTTTAGACACAACATCTGTTAGATGGCAGGAAGATGTCAGCACATAATGCTTTTTCTGCTGACTTGTTTTGTTGGTTTGTTGAATGAGAGAGATACAGTATATGATGAAAATCATGTCAACACTAAATGCAGGGTTTTCTCCATTAAAAAGTCTATCTTTTCTGCAACATTTCACTCACTGACAAAGAATTTACCTGCTAAACTCTAATGGAAGTATGTATGTGAAATATTACCCATAATTGCTGTTTCCATTTCTTACATTTCAAAACACTAAAACATAAAACTTTTCAGGTAGACACCTGCTCAACATGGACTCATTCAATTTAAGGTTATGCCATTCGGTTTGTGCACAGAAGGTTATGAGCATGAATCTGGCTGACCTTGAATGCAAATTCTGCAGCTTGTCCTTGGATGTTGCACTGATTGCTTCTGTGTTTTGACATTCTGAAGAAATGCAACTGTATTATGTTTTCCTGGCATTGAAACGCCTGTTCTACATACACACACGATGCATAAAACATTCTATAACCAGTATGTTCTGGATTTTGTGGATTTTTTTGTGATTGTTGCAGCCAAAAATGCTTCATTTTGCTGCGGCATTTTTCAAAATTTGCAATGCAATTTGGAGGCTTTTTTGTGCTGATTTTTTTGCAGAAAACTACTTGAATTGGAGAAATTGCAATTGCACGCAGTGATGTTTGTTGGTAAATGAGACCTTATAGCTGTACTCATCTTCAACACACATGAATTGAAGAGGGCTTTGGCTGAATGATGCCATATGATGCATTTTGGCCCAAATCTGCTAAATATCTGCAGTAATTTTGAAATATTGCAAGCTTCTCAGAATACTGAGCGGTTTGCTTGATTTTGCATTCATTTCTACAATTGCAAAATGATGAAATCCTGGAGGGACTGTATTACAGAACACAGCAGATGTAAGCCACACACTGCACAAATCAATAATGTCCTACTCAACCAATTGTTGGAATGATCCATATTAAATGGCTTCTTCTTACAGTCTACATCACAGCAGCAGTCTGATATAGCATCTGTTCCAACCAAAGCACTCAGGAGCCATGCATGTCTTATTTTTTTTTTTAGAATCATGACATTCACAAACCAAGTCTCTGGTGCTTTATCTTGAAGCCTGCTGCCAGAGGACAAGAGTTGCAAAAATCTGCTTCAGAACTACAGTGTTGTACTAGGTCAAGACCTCCAGGCCCAGCACTTAGCAGAACTGACAGATAAAGAGCCATCCTGCCAACTTCAGGAAAAGACATATTGATGGTTTATATACTCCAGAGGATGCAAAGTTCTCAGTATGCAGATGCTAAGAAACACTTGGAAACAAGGCTTGTTTTTTACAACAGAAATACAAAGACACTGGTTTTAGCTGCTATTTACATCCAGTGTACAAGCATAAGTCCCATGAGAGCACTTCTGTCCTTAAAAAGAGAAAACCAATGAAGGGGGTATTTTCACTGGTGTCTTTTTAAGAGTAACTGCTTTGTGAACAGAATTTTTGTGAACTGAAGGGAGCTCCTAGAAAAACCTCTAATCGGGGAGGAAGTAATCCAAAATATGCATGATTCTAAAGCTCCAGGACCACATGACTTCGTCTGTCTGCAGTGGATGTCAGGAAAACTCTATCCAGAGTCAACCCACAGAAAGCTGCAGGTCCTGACAACATACCTGGCCGGGTGCTCAGGAGCCAAGCAGTCATCCCAGTGTGCTTCAAGACAACCACCATCATCCCTGCACCAAAGAAATCACCTGTGTCCTGCCCGAATGACTACCGGCCTGTTGCACTCACACCTATCATCACGAAGTGCTTCGAGCGGCTAGTCATGAAACACATAAAGAGTAGTCTTCCACCACAGTGGACCCATTTCAGTACGCATACCGTCCCAACCGCTCAACAGAGGACACCATATCTGCTACCATTCAACTGTCTTTGACCGATCTAGACAAAAAGGACAATTACATAAGGATGCTGTTCATAGACTTCAGTTCAGCATTCAACACAATCATCCCACAACAACTGACAACAAAGCTGAACCTGCTGGGTTTAAACACCTCCCTCTGCAACTGGATTCTGGACCTTCTGACTGGGAGACCCCACACCGGGCTAATCACATCATCAAGTTTGCTGATGACACTACAGTTGTGGGCCTCATCAGCAACAGTGATGAGTCAGAATACAGGGAGGAGGTGAACCAGCTCACAGAATGGTGTAAAGACAACAATCTATCTCTTAATGTCGATAAGACTAAAGAGATGATTGTTGACTTCAGGAGAACCCAAGTAGACCACTCACCACTGCACATCAATGGGACAACTGTGGAGAGAGTCAAAAGCTCCAAGTTTCTTGGTGTGCACATGACTGAGGACCTCTCCTGGACTCTCAACACCACCTGCCTAGTCAAGAAGGCCCAGCAGCGCATCTACTTCCTGTGGAGGATGAAGAGAGCCAAACTCCCCCCTCCCATCCTCACCTCCTTCTACAGAGGGACAATAGAGAGCGTCCTGACCAGCTGTCTCAATGTTCAATGTTCCGTGTATTTATTGTTCTGTGTATTTACTGTCCTGTGTACTTATTGTTTTACACTCGTCTCACACTGTTGTGTATCTGCACTTTATGTAGTCTTGCGTACTGTTCTGTGTTGCACCATGGTCCTGATAAAACTTCATTTCGTTCCAATGTATACACGCGATATAGAGGAATGACAATAAAAATCTACTTGACTTGACTTTTTACAAAAGCGATCTCATCTCACCTCTTCTGCTTGAGGAATTTACTGAAGCACTCGCAAACGTATGTATTTCCTTGATACATAAGAAAGACAAAGCCCCATTAGCTCCAAGCTCATACAGGCCAGGGAATCTGCTTGATAAAATACTAGCTAAGATTTTAGCCACCCGCACGGAAAATATTCTTCCTTCTGTGATTCACTCAGACCAGACAGGGTTTATTAAAAACTGACTTTTATCTTTTAACATCAGAATATTGCTTAATATTATTTATATCCCCAGCACTGACCATAATCTCCCAGAGATTCTTATTTCCTTGGACACTGAGAAGGCCTTTACAGGGTTGAATGCAATTATCTATTCATGGCCCTGTCAAGGTTTGGATTTGGTCCAAAATTCATCATGTTCATTAAACTACTGCCTTCTTTTCCCCCCCTCTTATTTATGCTAGCTATTAAACCACTAGCCATCTCACTGCAGGCTGCAAAGACCTACAGTGTCATCTCAACCAGCTCCTTAGTTCAGTAATCAGGGCACTGATCAGGGAGTCGGCCATTTTAAGGGCTGTCTCAATCGCAAAATCCTTCCAGTGCACTGGAATGTTTGCGCCCTAAAAATCCCACGATGCACTGCAAAAACCAGGGAGCATCGATACTCACTATGGGGGGGGTTGGCCAAAGTTAAAAATCAAATGATTTTTAACTTTATTTGATGTTCTATATACAGTTTGAGTGTTTCATGATTTTTTTTTTTTTTTTTAAATCCACTAGCTATTGCAATATTTTTAAGTTTTTAATTTTTGGTGATGTTTTACAACGTGAGTACATAGTCATGTCACCAGAAATTGAGTTATCAGTGTCCCAATGTGTAGGGAGCCAGGGTCCTTACCAGTGCCCGAACTCTTGTACATGATATACTGATTCACGACCTAGGGAGCTGATGAAACACACCCCTACAGTGGGATCCTCAGAGGACGGAAGGAACACAAAGAGTCATTATACACCGATGACTTACTGTTATACATCTCCAACCCTTCAAAGTCGATGCTGGTCATCAAATCAACCCTGGAGAGATTTGGAGTAGCATCGGGGTATAATATCAATCTCTCAAAGAGCATATTGTTCCCAATGAACCCAACAGCTCAGAAACAAACATTCACTTTCTTCTCCTTCACAATCTCAAGGTGTTCTCAAATATCTAGGGGTTGACATTACCACATCATTCTCTGAACTGTTTAAGCAAAATTATTTGAAATGATATTGAACATTGAAAGGTGATCTAATCTCTCCATTATACTTGCAGGTTGAATTACTTTTGCTAAAATGAATATCGGGCCTAAATATATATTTCTTTTTTAATGTATCCCTCTTTATTAATAAGGTATTTTTATAATAATAAAAAAAAAATTGATAAGGTTATAACTCGATTTATTTGGACAAAAAGATCCCCAGAATTAAGAAAAGTTATTTACAGAGACCCAAACCACAGGGAGGTATGCATTTGCCCCACTTCCAACTATTCCTGGTCATGCATTAATCTAGCTCTTTCATTTTGTCTGAATGGTCACACGTTTCCATCTGTTGACCCAGCTTGTGATCGCTGTGGACATATACCAGCTTCACTAGGCCAGATGTTCTAGTAACGTCTGAACATCGGTAGCTATTGGCTTATAATTTTTCAGGTCGTGTCTAAAATACTGTCTAAATCACTGGATTTAGATCCAGTCCTAGCTATATTTGGTGTTAAGAACCTCAATGGAAAGTTATCGAATAATCAACACAACTGCATTTATACTACTGTTAGCACATAGATTGATATTACTTAATTGGAAACAAAAGAATCCTCCTACCCACTCAGCCCTGATGAGGGACTTTTTGGAACATTTTCAATTAGAGAAAATTAACTTTACACTTAGGGGGAGTGTTTGTAAACTTTCTCTATATGGCAATCTTTAATAAACTATTTAAATACGAGTCTACTGAATCTTAGAAAAAGAACTGAACTGATTTGTAAAAGCAGAAATTATGTGAATGAAACAATAGGGTATCTCTTTTTTCTTTTGGATTTTGTTTTGTTTTTGGATCTCTATAGTGCTTCAACCTGGCTATCAGATATCATATTTAAATATTATCAAACTCCCTATAGGTATAAACAAGGAAGCAAAATACCATGTAAATTAAGATGGTCCAAAGTGTAGCTTAACAGTTGTTAAGTCATGTGATTCAAAAAGGGATAAACAGACACACAGAAAGGAGTTAAATCCATAATGCATCGTGTACATTTTTAAGAGAATGTATGGGTAAAAAGAATTTAAGATATTTCAGCTGGTTTTGTGAAAGTTGTATTATTTCTGTAGAAGTATACAAAGTTCATGCATGGTCTGTGAAGTTAAGAAGACAAAATACAAAAAGTTGTAGCTTGCTGCGCTACATGTGATTCTAACTGCCCGTTTGTTCACTATTTTGTCATCCAAGTAATTTGAATGTGGTCATTTCACCCAGGCATTGAACTATTGCTGTTGTACTGCATATAATGTGTTTCCACATGTGACTTACTGGAGGAGGTGGTGATACGTCATTCTCCATTATCACTCATGTTACACACAACAGAGATCATTTACCTATATCAGGCTTAAAGGCACAAGTAACAAAACCAACCATGTTTACTTCTAAACAATAAAGCCTGGTTACCAAGGATTATGTTATAATGAATTACATAACTTTAGAGTAAAGAGTGAAATATGAGCATTTTAAATATGAGCTTTTACCTGTGAAACTGCTGGAACAGATTCATGGGCATGAAGCTGAGGACGGTGTACTTGGTGGTCCGAATATTGTTGCCTTGATAGCCTTTAGAGATGCTCTGGTATTCTGCCCGGTGTGGACCATATCGTGCCACCACTGTTCTTCGTTTTCCTGAAAGCCTGTGTCCCGAGTGGTCCCGAGACTCTAGATCACCTTTTGAGGTGGGTGAGTCATTGGCGGAGGACCAGCCTTGCTTTGACTCTGTGGAGGCCACCTGTTGCCATCTGTGTCGAAACCAATGGAACCGCTCCATTAGTGCATCAAGAGGTCCTGAAGACCGATGCAGAAAGGCTCAGCTCAGGCCCCTGCTTCCTGTCGAGCCTTTAGATCTTTCCTGCACACGCAAATAAACATGAAACTAAACTACCAGCTTAATACTAGCATAAGACTGCAATCACAACAATCTAAACAGCAGTATGCCTCAAAATCATCATGTTTGTGTTGCTGGAGCCTTTATCATGCTTACCATCTGCCTAGATCAAACTCTGAGAGTTATTCAACACATTTAACCAGTTATCACTTGTAGCAGGAAATCACTTGATGTTTTCCTACAAGACTTCTGTTAAATGCTGCTGGCGACCTCTCGCCAAAACTGTAACCAGCCCAAAATATACATTTTCTGCTCAGAATGACTCATTCTTCACTTTTCATTATGGTATTAACGGAATTGTTTGTCTAAGAGATTACTTAAGTAGCTTGTTTTTTTTGTGTGTGTGCGCTAGGAAATGTAGTTAACAAAAAACAAAACAAACAAAAAAGGAAGTGGAAAAAGCACCTCCTAAAACCACCTTTTAAATTATGCAGTGTTTATCTGAAAATAAACTGTGTTTGATTAGTCCATCCAGGATTGATTAAGAACTATATGAACCTAAACATGCACTCTGATAATTAACCACCCGTGCTTTTTCAAACACCCAGTACAAATAAACAGGCATATAATATAACGCACACACGAATTAGCACTTTTTGTTACTTCATTTCCGGTTTTCTAACAGGCTGAGCTGATTTCCGACACCCCTTGGATTAAGCCCATTTCAGTTTAAACAACAATATGACTGGTTTACGGGTTTATATCTCCGAGACTCCTTTAGAAACGACGCGTTTTTCAGTAACATTGCTTATAAAAGCTTTTCACAGTCAGGTCTTTGAGCGCAAGCCCCTGGAAGCTGAAGGAAACAAAAGCTAACGTTAACTACAATTTGACTTTACTCCCTTACTCATGGGCTCTAGTATGAAATAGCACGAAAGTAGAAATCTTCATAAGACAAGGAGACACGAAATACACACTCGTGTATTCATTAAATTAGTAAAGCTTCTTAATAACGTTACGTTGGAGGCCCGCTAGACGCACTGATAGTAATGCAAACCGGTACAGCCAGTAATAACAAGCACATCTTTTACAAAATGGTACATGTATGTTCATTTCAATAACAGCATTAGTACTCTCATTCGAGCGTAATGATGCCTGGAAACTCTTCCAGCTTTAAAAAAAAAAACAAACAAACACGTTAATAATTCGATTCTTTTCTGGTATTATACTCCTTCTCCGTCTGATTTTGAGATCAGTTTTTTGGCTAGACACAACGCTTGCTAGCTAAGCCGCTAACATAGTTACACGGTACAGTAAACGAACACAGTAGCTCCCAGCTCCAGTATAAACTCGCTTACCCACTCAACTCATCAGCTCTGCCGCATGATCAGGAGACGTTCACGTGAATAAAGTCCACGCGCTGAGATAAATTAATTAATAATAATAAAAAAAAATCAGTGTGGGCGGCCGAGGGTCTTTCCGGCTCATATATCAGGTTTTCTCGGCGTTAGTTTACATTTTCGACATGCAGCGGCTTTACAGCAGGAGTCTCTCCAATCTCCTCCTGCAACCTGCTTCTCTCTTTTTTTTTTTTTTTTTTTGAGCTGCAGCAGCATCTGCCTCCTGGGGCATTTGCATTTGTGGGAAGTTCCACTTTAATAGTAGTTTTATTATGCAATAAATAATAATAATAATAATAATAATAATAATAATACACTACTTGTCTAAAGTTCCCCTTGTCTATTCATCATATTCCATCATATAGCGGTAGTTTTCACTGCTGGATATTTTGACATGAAACATTAATTCTACACACACACACACACACACACACACACACACACACACACACACACACACACACACGTCTCATCTATTTGCCTTATTTCATGCGATTCAGTAGACTTGGACACACAATTCTGATTTACACATGATTTATACTTGGTCTAATTTAGTCAATAACAATAATCATCATCATCTTTTAATGGTTCTGAGGACTATGACATATTTGACGTTATCGTATACATTGTTATACTCTAATATGTCTGTACTTTTATGTAGTAGTAAAATTGCAGCATACTACACTTCTGGGAAGCAGTGCTGCTTGCACAGATGATGCAAAATGTCCTGTTTGTCTGGAAACTTGATGTATTGCATTCAATGCATTTAATCTCCCTTGCAGATTAAACCTGTGTTTAAAATTAAATCTGCTTTATTACTGCTGTAAATCAGCCTGCACTGCAGTTTCTCCCTTTATTGTGTATAAATAATATGAATATGATATTTCAACGAGATATACAATGTGCAATACATTGTTAAAACGGTTTGCACAAGTAGGACAGAGTCAGCTGCTGCTAGGATAATCCTAGCGCTGTTGGTAACCGATCATATTATTCCTTTACATTACACTTGCTTTTGTTGTTAAAGCTGAGATTACCCTCTTTCAGTGTTGCTGAAGCAGTAGTTTCCAAAGAACTATGCATACAGTCTCCTCTGGAAGTACTGGAACAGCAAGGCCAATTCTATTGTTTTTGCTATATGTTGAAGACATTTGGGTTTGAGATCAAAAGAAGATTGTGAGATGACAGACCAGAATTTCAGCTTTCCTTTCCTGAGATTCACATCTAGATGCATTAAACAACTTTAAACATGGCACCTTTTGTTTGAACCCACCCATTTTTTTTATCCCCAAGTGAGCAAAAATATTTGAAGCATGTGACTGACAGGTTTTTCTTGTTACCCATGTGTACCCTGTTAAATAGATTTTTTAAAGAGTTAGTAGCTCTGAATGTCTACTCATGTCCTTTTGTTAAAAAGGATAAACCATCATAAAGGCCAGAGAGCTGTCTATGGGAGAAAAGCACACTATTTTGAAGGTGAAAAAAGAGGGGAAACTATCAGAGCCATTGCACAAGCATTGAGCATAGTCAATACAACAGTTTGGAATGTCCTGAAAATTGGCACAGAATGCCCAGCGAAGTTGAAAACGTCTGCTGCTTGGAAATACAAAAACGTACTATAATAAACTACTACATAAAGTAAACATGTATTTATTCAATATTCTTTTGGGGAAACATTTCCACACTAGCAGTTGTCACATATTTGAAAGAAAGGGGGAAAAAATGCTTTTTAAAGTTTTCCTTTTCCTTTAGTGTCTAATGTTATCTGCATTATAAACAGTTACTGGCTTGTCTTCCTTCTTAGGTTGTAAGACGAATGAACCAGGTTACAGACCCTCCAAAATGTATGATACACCATCCAGGCTTCAAATGTTTTTGACATTGTATGACATACTATCATGTAAAACAATATTTAAAAAAAAATTTGTTTCATGATACCACTGCAACAAAACATAAATGAAGACGTGAAAAAAAATCAAAATATAAAAGAGATACTATAGAAAATACATGAACATTAACAAGAATTATAAAAAAAAGAAGAAAAAAAGAAATTGTATACACCAACTGAATTGTACACATTTTACACAGCTTTATCTACAATGGTAATAGAGTCCACCTCTCTCATTAGAGACGGTATTGTTATCTCACATATCGAAGCTTCGTCAGCTGGTGCTGGGGCTACTTATTAGAAAGGAACGTCAGGGTTGACCTCCCATCCTGTGTTGTGCTGCAGATACGTCTGGAGTTTCCTGATCCGGATAGAAAGTTTAATCCCTTTCGACCACCCCTTGACTAAAGCACGAGACGTGACGGACAATAACTTCCTGCTTTTGAAGGTTTTTTCAAACTGTGAGGACATGAACGTGGGAATGGGGATTTCTTGTATCTCTTCTACAAACGGCTTCGAAGACGTGCTTCATCAGGTCACTTGCACAGTCTGTAAAAATACTGCGTACAGATGGTAATTCGATTATATTTATAAATTAATACTGATCCACAATCTACCACTTGAGAACCCTCAAATGTGTCACTGTTTATTCATTGTTTGTGTGTAAAGTGTATATGTAGATGTGTGTGTGTAAATAAAACATTTTTAAAAAACAGTGTATGAAAGGGCTGTTTTAAGTGGCTTTGCAGTGCACTCACCCTTCTTTGACTTTGTACATAGGTTGTCCTGCTGATGTTGCCTGCTCACGGTCTGAGTTTTCACTGTTCATGACCGCAAGTTACAACCTGCAATAAATGAGTAAGATAAAATAAAAGGAAAGTTAGAATGTGAAATAATTGAAACCAAGTAGTCATATATGCAGGTAGGTGTTTAAAGATGTTACAGAATATATTGTGAAGTTTAGTACCTGCACAACTACGATTTCAGGAACTGAGATGATTATGATTGACCGGACGAGGTCTCTTGCGTGGTCTGAAAGCGGGGGCTTTTATGGGTGTTGAAGACAGTGGCACATCAGGGGACACGGGAGCGGTTTCAGTGCCTACATCAACACAGATAACCGTAGCCTGGGTGCCTATAATTAAAAGGAAGAAGAAAAAAAAAAAAAGATGTATTTTTAGTCAAAATATTGATAATCTAGTCACAAAATGTAACATCTGAGTAAACCAAGAAACAGTTTTACAAGACTGAAATATAAGCACTGGTACTGTACCTGGAATATCAATACATGAACACGTTTACTGTCTGTATTATATACCTTTGCTGCGTATATGCGTGCCCTTCAGTGTACCCATGGACAGTTGTGTGCCAACTGACCGCATCTTTGGAGATGCTAAAGGCAGCGTGCCCACGGATACTGTTCTTACACTTTCCGTTTGGCATCCGACATCACAACTTCTGGATAGAGTGGAGAACTGTTGTGAACCGTGGCCCTGCTGAAATGTGCTCTAAAAGAAACAGTCAAAAATAAAGAATTAAATCCATTTGATGGAAAATGAAAAACTTTTTTTTTTTTCTTTTTTTTTTTAATAAACATTGGTGTCCCAAAAACCGTGTCATGGTAAATGTGCACACGGCTGACACGGATGGTTCTAACAAAGACTCGTAGTGCATCGTGTTAGCCAGCTTTGATGAACTTCTGCAGCCAGTTATAAGCGAGAACAAACAACATGCGTTATTCTGCACGTTTATAGGCAACAATTCCCACAGCGGAATATCAAAACTTCAGCTAGCACGTGAGCAGAAACTTCAGCTAGCACGTGAGCAGAAACTTCAGCTAGCACGTGAGCAGAAACTTCAGCTAGCACGTGAGCAGAAACTTCAGCTAGCACGTGAGCAGAAACTTCAGCTAGCACGTGAGCAGAAACTTCAGCTAGCACGTGAGCAGAGGTCTACAACGGAGTCCTGGGCCACAACACAAAACTCCGCATTTGAACAGTCAATAGCAGAACGAAATATAAAATAGGTTTAAAAGAAAAATAAATCAAACATACTTACAGGTTCGGATTCAGAAGCACAAGATTGTGCGAACACAGTAGGAATTGCCCCACTTTTCAGTTGTAGCCTTTGTGTGTAGCCTGCCTTGTACTCTCCCAGGTTCAGGAAGCTGTCCTCAGTAAAATGCGCTGCGCACAAGCAAACACTTGTGTTGTACTGATCAGGAACCGCGTTATAAATAAACAGTAACCACTTATTCCTAATTTCGTCCGTTTTCGGAAGGCTGAACAAAGAGGTTTTGCTTTTGCACCAAAACACACAGCGTTTCCGCGACATGGTGCCAAACAATTCACTGAAACCTCGCCTTCTGTCTTCGTGGCTGCCTTTGGGCGGTGCACTCCGTGATGTAGAGGAATTACGGAAGTGAATCTGGACTTCGAGCGACGCGTTTCGGGCAGGTCTGTATGGGATTCGATCTGTGCCAAAAGTATTGAACGTAACTTTTCAAGAAACGAACAAAAATATACAGTGAGGAAGAAAAACCCTGAAACTGAAAACAGTGAACTCAGTGATAAAACTGTAACATTGTCTTCAAATAAACAGCATTCTTTGTTAACAGTTTTCTAAGCTTCCTTTGCGCTAATAACGGTTTATGAACACGCTGCCAGAGTTTTCGTTTACGCTCCGCAAGTTTTCTTCTTCTTCTTTTGGTTTTAATGGCGGTTGGCAAACCAACTTAAAGGTGCATTACCGCCACCTACTGGACTGGAGTGTGGGCAGCATCCGCAAGTTTACATTCTGACACGAACCTCACGTGTGGGCGGGACTTAATAGCGTTTTACTCTCATTGGCTAGTGAGATTTGGCTCGACAGCTCGAGTGTCCAGCTGAGCAGAGTCGATGAACGCCTCTGACTGTAACATAGTGGAAATATTTATTTTCTTTGTAAATAAAGTAAAACTGTAGGGGTTGGGTGCCATTTATTTCGAGATGTTCTTTTTGTTCTCTGTTTTTGAATTAGAAAGGGAGTTAGGTTAGATTCTTTGTTTCATTTTGAAATACCTTTTCTGTTGTTAGGTTATTTAAATTGATACGGGTCAAGTTATCTCCTGTTTTGTTTATTATTTTGGCCTTGCCCAGCCATGGAGAGATTTGCTTTCCGTTTTTGTTAGTTATGTTATTACTTTTTATGTTACACCTCGACCCTAGACCGGGGTCGTAACATGTCAATCTGGAAGGGGTTACAAAGCCATTTCTAAGGCTCTGGGACTCCAGCAAACCACAGTGAGAGCCATTATCTTCAAATGAAGAAAACATGGAACAGTGGTGAATCATTCCAGAAATACTACCAAGTACTACCAAAATTCCTCCAAGAGTGCATTGACGACTCATCCAGGAAGTAACAAAAACCCAAACAAATATCTAAGGAACTGCAGGCCTCACTCACCTCAGATAAGGTCTGCGTTCATGTTTCCACCGTTAGAAAGAGACTGGGCAAAAAATGGTATCTGTGGGAGAGTTGCATGGTGAAATCCATTGCTAAATAAGCGGAACATAAAGCCTGCCTCACATTTGTCAAAAAACATCTTGACCCCCAAGCCTTTTGGGATAATGTTGTATGGACTGATGAGTGTAGGGGGTTGAATAATTTTTGAGACTGGAGAAGTCATTATAAGTTGCATTTTCAGTTGAATTTGGGGAAACCAACTGAAGCATTCGTTGTGTTGAACTATTTCAATTGTTTTTGTTTGATTTGTTCATTACAAACAGCTGAAAGTCTGTAAATTTTGACAATAAACCTGATTTGCAACGGGGGTTGAATAATTTCGATTGCAACTGTATGTACAGTGGGGGAAAAGTATTTGATCCCCTGCTGATTTTGTACGTTTGCCCACTGACAAAGAAATGATCAGTCTATAATTTTAATGGTAGGCGTATTTTAACAGTGAGAGACAGAATAACAACAAAAAAATCCAGAAAAACGCATTTCAAAAAAGTTCTAAATTGATTTGTATTTTAATGAGTGAAATAAGTATTTGATCCCCTATCAATCAGCAAGATTTCTGGCACCAATTCCATTGTTTTCACTATACATTGAATATATTTGGGTTTGAAATCAAAAGATGAATATGAGACAACAGATCAGAATTTCACATTTCATTTCCTTATATTTACATCTAGATGTGTTAACTTAGGTCATGGCACGTTTTGTTTGAACCCACCCATTTTTTCAAGTGCCCAAAAATATTGGAACATGTAATTGATTCTGTTTCTTGTTACCCAGGTGTGCCCTGTTAAATTGATTGTTTAAAGTATTAATAGCTCTGAATGTCTACTCTTTGTTTGAGCCCTGGGTTTCACATGTGAAGACTGCATTTGTTGTTAAAAAGGATAAACCAACATGAAGACCAGAGAGCTGTCTATGGGAGAAAAGCAAGCCACACAAGCCACAAGCCACAGCTATACAACAATTTGGAATGTCCCCAAAAAGAAAGAAACCACTGGTGTACTGAGCAACAGACACAGAATGGCTCGGCCAGGAAAAACAACAGCAGGTGATGACAGAAACTTTGTGAGAGCTGTGAGAGCCCCAAAACAACAGTTCGTGACATCATCAACAACCTCCACAGGGCAGGGGAAATATAGAGGCCATACCACATGGTGTAAACCACTCATGAGCAGTAAGAATCGGAAAGCCAGATTGGAATTTGCAAAGAAATACAGAGATGAGCCACAAAAGTTCTGGAACCAGGAGTAACCTCTACCAAAGTGATGGGAAGGCCAAAGTGTGAAGAAAGAAAGGATCTGCCCATGATCCAAAACATACAAGCTCATCAGGCAAGCATGGTGGAGGTAGTGTCATGGCTTAGGCTTGCATGGCTGTTTCTGGAACAGGCTCACTAATCTTTATTAGTCATGTAACTCAAGTCATGATGGTAGCAGCAGAATGAATTCAGAACATTTTGGCTGCCAATTTACAGAGAAATGCATTCAATCTAATTGGGAGGAACTTTATCATGCAGCAAGACAATGACTCAAAACGCACTGCCAACTCAACAAAGGACTTAATCAGGGGGGAAAAAGTGGAAGGTTTTAGACTGACCAAGTTAATCACCAGACCTTAACGCTGTTGAGCAGCATTTCACCTCCTGAAGAGGAGACTGATGGGAGAAACTCCCCAAAATAAACAACAACTGAAAGAAACTGCAGTAAAAGCCAGGAAAAGCAACACAAAAGAAAAATGCAACAGTTTGGTAGTGTCAGTGGGTCACCGGATTGATGCAGTTATTGCAAGAAAGGGATATGCAACCAAATCCATCCATCCATCCATTTCCAGTACCGCTTATCCTACATATCTTGCAGGGAGCTTGGAGCCTATCCCAGGGGACTCGGGGCATAAGGCAGGGGACACCCTGGATGGGGTGCCAATCAATCGCAGGGCACAATCGCACACACACTGGCACACCCATTCACACACTATGGACAGTTTAGAGATGGCAAACAGCCTACAATGCATGTCTTTGGACTGGGGAAGAAACCCCCGAGGCACAGGAAGAAAACACCAACTCCACGCACACAGAGTGGAGGCAGTAATCGAACCCCCAACCCCAGGGGTTGCGAGGCAAATGTGCTAACCACTAAGTGACAAAAGCTGCCATGTTTTAACACCTCTTGTTTAACATATCTCCGATCTATCATCTCATTCATCTTTTGATCAAACCCAATACTTATTCTTCCAGTACTTTCGGAGGGGACTATATAAAGTGTTTTGTTTTAAATGTGCAACTCCCATAGTCAAAAAATATTGATTTTCTGTCATTCAAAAATACTTTTTTTTTTTTTCAAAATCTTGTTAATCCAGCTACAATTTTAACTACTAAATTTTTTTAGTTGTTGATATAATTTAAAAGTGATTAAATATATAGGTATACTATACATATGAGAGTAAAACTGGTCATTACAGTCCAAGAATACGATAGTTTTCTTGTCATAGACAGAAGACTTTTAGCTTGAAATTCCGCGCGTGCTTCCGGGTTTAATCTGTTTTGTCTTGTAAAAATATACCTTTAGTTTGGTTAAAATTACATTGGCACTTTTGTTGTAAATAAAATACTATATCAATACTAAATCTCTGGCCACGACTGCTGACTTTGGCTGATATTTCAAAACTGAAATCCGTGTCAGCGCTGATCCGTGTTATAGCTTGAATTCATGTTTACATTAAACGCGGTACACTTCAATGCGCCTCAAAAACCAGGGTTGCCAGGTCTGTGGCTCTATTGTAATAATAAAACAAAACAAAACAAAAAACGGTCCATAAAAAAAAGAACCGAAACCTTTTGTCAGACCCTACACACAGCCCTCAAGTCTAACGTGACTATAACTGCAAAGTATAATATTTAAATGTTATATCATACGATACCCCACATTTCAAAAGAAGCCTTATGAAAAACAGCATAATTTGTGTGACCTTTCTGTGATCTCGTTTTGTTATGGAGTTTGTCATAAATTAAGAATAGCAATGAGAATAAGTAGACCAGTTAACTATTTGTGGTGGATTGGTGCTTCTATTATTTTTGCTATCAGCTGATATATGGTATGAAAGTGAGCAAATTATTATATTTCAAGGTGAATATTTTTAATATAGGGACACGTGATATAACAGTATAACGTTTGCAAAGCGTAGGAAAATCGCAGATCTGGCAACACGGCTCTGAGGGCTTCAGTCATGTGATATGCGTGTCAGCTGATGTGTGGAGGAACGAGGGTCTGCTAGCACCATGCTAAAATTGCTCGATAAAATATCTCCAACAGAGTGTCCTAAAGTAGGTAACAGAAAGCGAACCTTGGGTTCTCCTATGAAGTCAGTGTAACTGTAGGTGCATCATAATGTGAAGTGTATAAATATAATGCGTTTGGGAAAAAGTAATGTTTAATATGGGGAACGAACCCAAACTAGCATACGACATGAATAATAAACCAGGTGGCCAAACGCACTGTGTATAACCGCGACAAAAGACTCACTAAACGAACTAAAGTCATTTATATAATCGTGGAAATTATGAGTATGATCATTCTGCTGACCCACTGAAATGTTGTTTGATTATTTTTGCAACAGAGTCTAGATAGAGTCCAGTCTGATGATGTATTCCGTTAAAATTCATAACAATGTATTGCTAAAGATAATGGCTTAAACAAATCATTTGATTAATTATTCTCTTATGCATGTGATGAATAAACCTAGTGTCGTTACTGCTTGTCCAGCTCTTGCACAGGGTGGTGGATGGGCTCTGTGGTCGGAGTCACCCAAAGCGCATGGAGTATGGTGAAACGTGGAGTCTGCTGGAGTGGGGAGAACTGATCAGCTCACTAAACTACTTCTTCCGAGCCGCTGTTGGGAGGAAATGCTCAGATCAGGAGGTTGAGTATCTGAATGTATACATGTTAAGGGCAACGCTTAGGGCTTAAATTATGTTTACACAAACTATATGGCCAAAAGTATGTAGATGCCTGACCAATCACACCTATATGTTCTTTTTTTCTTTTTTTATCTTTCTGTAATAGTCTCCACTCTTCTGGGAACACCTTCCACTAGATGTTGTGCTCATTAAATTGCAGGAGCATTAGTGAGGTCAGACACTGATGTTTGGTGAGGAGGTCTGGGGCACAGTCTGCATTCCAGTTCATCCCAAAGGTGTTTAGTGGGGTTGAGGTCAGGGTTCGGGCCACTCAAATTCTTACACGCCAACCTTGGCAAACCATATGTTTTTGGGCCCCTTAGTTCCTGTGAAGGGAAATCATAATGCTACAACATACAGTGGGAGGAAAAAAGTATTTGATCCCCTGCTGATTTTGTACGTTTGCCCACTGACAAAGAAATGATCAGTCTATAATTTTAATGGTAGGTGTATTTTAACAGTGAGAGACAGAATAACAACAAAAAAACCCCAGAAAACCGCATCTCAAAAAAGTTATAAATTGATTTGCATTTTAATGAGTGAAATAAATATTTGATCCCCTATCAATCAGCAAGATTTCTGGCTCCCAGGTGTCTTTTACACAGGTAATGAACTGAGATTAGGAGCACTCTCTTAAAGGGAGTGCTCCTAATCTCAGCTTGTTACCTGTATAAAAGACACCTGTCCACAGAAGCAATCAATCAATCAGATACCAAACTCTCCACCATGGCCAAGACCAAAGAGCTGTCCAAGGATGTCAGGGACAAGATTGTAGACCTACACAAGGCTGGAATGGGCTACAAGACCATCGCCAAGCAGCTTGGTGAGAAGGTGACAACAGTTGGTGCGATTATTCACAAATGGAAGAAACTGTCAGTGTCCCTCGGTCTGGGGCTCCATGCAAGATCTCACCTCGTGGAGTTTCAATGATCATGAGAACGGTGAGGAATCAGCCCAGAACTACACGGGAGGATCTTGTTAATGATCTCAAGGCAGCTGGGACCATAGTCACCAAGAAAACAATTGGTAACACACTACACCGTGAAGGACTGAAATCCTGCAGCACCCGCAAGGTCCCCCTGCTCAAGAAAGCACATGTACAGGCCCGTCTGAAGTTTGCCTGAATGATTCAGAGGAGAACTGGGTGAAAGTGTTGTGGTCAGGTGTGGTCAGATCTCTTTGGCATCAACTCAACTTGCCGTGTTTGGAGGAGGAGGAATGCTGCCTATGACCCCAAGAACACCATCCCCACCGTCAAACATGGAGGTGGGAACATTATGCTTTGGGGGTGTTTTTCTGCTAAGGGGACAGGACAACTGCACCGCATCAAAGGGACGATGGACGGGGCCATGTACTGTCAAATCTTGGGTGAGAACCTCCTTCCCTCAGCCAGGGCATTGAAAATGACCTTAATGACTTGGAGAGGATCTGCAAAGAGGAGTGGGACAAAATCCCTCCTGAGATGTGTGCAAACCTGGTGGCCAACTACAAGAAACGTCTGACCTCTGTGATTGCCAACAAGGGTTTTGCCACCAAGTACTAAGTCGAAGGGGTCAAATACTTATTTCCCTCATTAAAATGCAAATCAATTTATAACTTTTTTGAAATGCGTTTTTCTGGATTTTTTTGTTGTTATTCTGTTTCTCACTGTTAAAATACACCTACCATTAAAATTATAGACTGATCATTTCTTTGTCAGTGGGCAAACGTACAAAATCAGCAGGGGATCAAATACTTTTTTCCCCCCACTATACATACAGTTGCAATCGAAATTATTCAACCCCCATTGCAAATCAGGTTTATTGTCAAAATGTACAGACTTTCAGATGTTTGCAATGAACAAATCAAACAAAAGCAATTGAAATAGCTCAACACAACGAATGCTTCAAGTGGTTTCCCCAAATCCAACTGAAAATGCAACTTATAATGACTTCTCCAGTCTCAAAAATTATTCAACCCCCTGAATAGACTCCCTCACAGCAGCACAAATATGCAAAACAGGTGTTTTCTCAAGCACCCCTGATGCAACTAATCAAGGGCTTCATTAGTTGCACCAGGTGTTCTTGAGCTGGAACACATGAAATACCTGAACTGGCCTTCTATACAGTTGTGTGCTTTTAACTTCAACAGTTATTTTTCCAGACTGTTCCAGACTGTGCGTTCACAAATTGATACTTTTAAAACGGTACCGTTGCATGAACTGATACTTAAAAAAAAAAGGAGCCACAAAACGACAGTGGATGACATTTTTTTATTGAAAAAAATTATTTAAAGTTTAGCTTTAGGCATTTTAATTTAAGCATGTGTAATGTAGCTAGCTAACGGTAGGCTACCTGCTGCCATCAGAGCAAGTGTAATTGCTCCTCGGATGGTCTCATTTCCCAGAGTTGTGCTTTTAATTCGGAATGTGAAAACAAGATGGACACTAACGTTACTAAAGATATGTGTTGGATTTGTATTATCAGAGCCTTATATTACAAAGTGATTTTGTCCCAGAGTTGTTACTGTGCCCGTGCATTACCTGAAACCGCTAAATATTGCTTTACCTGACTTATCAGGGTTACTGTTAATAAATAACTTTTCTAATTAATCTACGTCAATCTACATGGACAGCGACCGTTATAACCTAATACCATGTTACAAATTACGTTAACAGAAATTTTATATGCAATACGTGATTTTGCCCCATCAGTCAAAAGTTTCTTACCATCAACCAATCGCTGTTGTCTGCCATGTTCTTCGACTTTCCGTGTTGTTGTTCCGACTTGCGTTCACGTGAATTTTCTCAATCGGGAAATTATTTTTCCAATTTTTCTGACACCACGAGTGCAGTATAATTTAACCAGCGATCACGTGCGGTGATGATGCTTCTTACGTCTGTTCCGGAGCACCAGAGGGCAAATATTTCAACTGACAGCTCAGGCATTTAAATGGCATCGAAATGAGGCACCGAAATGTGCATTCTGATTCGGTCCGGTACATACTGGTCATATAGGTACTCATGGTATAGGGTTTCGGTACCCAACCCTAGTTATGTATGACGCACAGGGCTGCTGTGATGGGTTGTCAGGGGTTGGGTGTGGTGGTCAGGTGTCCACATAGTTTTGGCCATATAGTGTATCACTTTATATATTATGAAGATTTGTATGTAGAAAATATCCAGGACTAATCTCTGTTTCATTAGGATGTAAACCATGTGGTGCATGGTTTGCATACACTTCATATATAATGTTGAGCTCTTAAAGACAGTAACTCATGCATTTTTTTGTGCATTTGGTGTGTGTGTGTGTGTGTGTGTGTGTGTGTGTGTGTGTGTAGGTACAGGAATTACTGGGTGATTTGGAATCTGTACGTGCAGAGGCTGTTCTGCAGTGTGTGCATGCCAGACAGGAGGAGATCAGGCAAGCGCTGGTGGACAGAACCAACAGAATCTGCAGTACACAACTAGATGACTTCAACTGGCAGCTAAAAGTACACACCAATGCAAAGTTGTCCTGTCTAGGGATGCACTGACAAAATATTGACTCTTGCTATCAGGACTGATACTCACCTGGAAGGCTGGATCACTATCTGATTAACCTGAATCACTGATCCACTGACCTATTTTATGCACTGAAAGCATGCAATGTTGACAGACATGACACAGATATTGTACATGAACAGTGGACACAAATTGTTTTAAAGCACACTGTCCCTGTGCCTCTGATGTTTTGCGTAACTTTACAGCAGAAGCAATCAGCTCACAGTTACTAAGAGAAAATCAGTATTGGGAATCAGCCAATACCCAGCATTCTGATATCAGGATTATATAGAAAATAAAGCAAAATGGGGTCGGTGCATTTCTAACCCTGCTAGTTAAGACGATGATCTGGTTGACCAAAATGCTTTTCTCATCCCGTCTTTTTTTCTGTTTAGCTTGCATTATCCAGCGATAAGCTGTCATCTCTAAACACTCCTCTACTGAACCTCTGTCTCGACCTGACAGAGAATGGAATCCAGAGAGCTGTAAACATAGAAATGAACAAAGAAGAGCTAAACACACTCATCACTGCATTAGAGGCTGCTAATAAGGTACCCTCTTTCTCTCACATGCACCATTTCTCATCATTTGATTAGTCACTGTTTTGGAGCTGCACACTAGCATGTTTATGCATGCACTGATCTCTCCTCTAACACACTGTGTACTCTCATAGGTGGTCCTGCAGATGAAATGAATGGAGCACATGAAGAGCTGTAGATGTGCAAGGACATGCCTCAGGAGTGAGGAACTGCGGTGCTTTTATAGGACGCTGCTACTGTGCAAACGGGGGAAAAAGAAAGACTAGGATGAATGTGCGTATCTGAATTAGTGTGTATTGAGCCTAGTGTATGTGGAGGTCACCTCAGTAAACGGCTGTGACTCAGCGCCTCAGCTGGTTGTATGGTGTTGACTGAGGCTGAGATCATTATGTTTAACAGCATTGGAAATGGACTGACATAACTGAATATTTGCTTCTCTCTCTCTCTCCCCCTCTCTTAAAAAAAAAAAAAAGTTTTTAATGAGACATCAGGAGCTTGATTATGTAACAATATTCTCCAAATTCTTCAAGCTTTTTAAATAATGAAAAATACAAACAAGGTTACAGACCATTTCCCTGTTCCAAACGTGTGAATGTGTATGGAAGATGATGTATAGAATCGAGCACTGTTCACATTAACATGTTGATTATTGAAGATTAACGCAGCCAACACAGTTAAAGCTCCTGGTAGATATACCACTGCTCATTCAGGAGTAACATATAATAATTAATTAATTAATTAATTAGTCTATCTGAGTAGAATTTTCCTCATCGTCCATCTCCCCCCCAGGTCTAGCCAAGTCTTTCCGTTTCAATTAACTGTCAGTTCGGTCCATTTGCCCACCCCCAAGGAGAGCCCTGGTTGTATGAGTGTGTGATGGGGGGAAAGAATCGATTATTAAATAAACTGCATTTTTTTTATTGTTCCACCCTTCATCCATTTGCTTTATGCTGCACAGATGGGCTGCTCAGCTAGAGCAGCTGAATCGTCTCACTCTTATTCAAGATCTGTAGGTGAAAGTAAGGTACTCTTTTCAAAGGGCTCTTGAGAGGTACTGTAAAGGTCAGTTTATACTCTGACATCTTCTACGAAGTGTTCTCTGTAGCACTACAACAAATAACATCAGCACAGTGGCACTGGTTTGGTGAAATATTTTATTTGAATCCTTCAATGTTTCTCATGGTTTAAGAGGATTCTTTAGAACGACTGTGCTGTGTTCATAACACGCACACACACACACACACACACACACTCATTGGTCTCACATACGTTCCTGTAGCGCACCTCCCCATCAGCATGGGAGCACAAAGATAAAAAGCATGAATTCAGTTCACAACTATGCTATATAAACAGCTTTAAATGTTTTAAACGAGACCAGCATCAGCATTTTTTTTTTTTTTTTGGCCTCTGCTGTGATCCCCAGTCATCCACGTATTTTTACTTAAGTCTTAATAGTATGTTTTGTGTATGTAGTGTTAAATCAAGTGTACAGACATGCCTAATATGCTGTAACCGTGTGTGTCTGTCTGTCTGTTCTGGATCATGTTTCAATAACTGAGAGGCCTCTCTTACTGACTAAAGAGCAGATGTACAGTTACTACACTGCATGGATACTCCTCTCCAAGTCATAGATTGTCACTGATTTACTGGAATGTTCTTCTATGAGCTAGTAGCATGCCTATGCAATATCTATAATGTTAATATAGAACAACTTAAAAGCTCAACTAACCTTGTCATTTTGGAAACCTTGAGTTAATATTGTTCTCTAGAAAAGTTAATTCAATGCAGGTTTTCACTCTTGCTTTCTGCTTGACCCTGTAAAATATCACAATTTTGATTCAAAAGGCACAAATGAAGCCTGAAGAAATTACAGCACGTTGGTTAGGTCCTGTCTGAATTTTGGCCTTTCTCTATTGTTTTTGAGGTGATCCTGGGTACCACACAAATCACAGTGAATATGTTTAAAGCTAAATATAATTGAGAAGGGTCGACTCAAACCACAGGGTTGTAAAGAAACCAATAAATCACTGGCCTCTGCTACAAACACGCACCTTTCAAGCAGAGGCAACATTCACAAGGAGCTTGTGGTGGTTTAACTGAGTAGTATGTACCCAGTGTGAGGCAGGGGATTTGTCAAAAGATGCATTTATGAACATTTTGATTTCTTTCGGTGTCTCTTCCCTCAGCCTTTTAACTTGACACAAACTAAGACTTGGCTGCCGTGCCCGTGCCTGTTAAAAGTAAGAGTATACAATGACGTGTGGTATTGTTTGTTACATTATATTGTTATATTATTACAATACATTATGGTGACATTTTTTTTAAATACCTGAAATACACTTTCACACAGGTTTTGTGAAAAGATTCAACATATGTCCATTTGTACACATCCCTGTTTGCTGTATTTTCAGCTAATTTGTCATCGTGTTGTAACACATTGTGTAGAAGAGCTGAGTGTGTCTATCTAATACACAAGTGTTTAGCTTAGTGCACCAAGATTGTGTTAGCACATGTGCACATGGGTAGACTCGCATAAAACCCAAAGCTGCAGTGTCCTTTAAGTCTAGAATGAACTCTGTCCCAAAACAGTGCAAATATTTAAAAGGCTGGTACATATTCTGATAATTAACATTGTTTATTGGCTCAAGCCATAGTGTCTGACTTTTAAATGCTGCCTACAGTTGTAGCTGTGGTGTTAGTACTAACTCTGGGCTATAGTGCATTCTTGCACAGTTAGATGCAGCACCATCATACCCCTGTAGTCCATTCTCACATGAAGCAGGGGTGAGAATAGAAAGATCTAACCAGGAATTAATAGTTATTACATTATCTAGATGACTGTATAGCTTATATATGGCAGAATATCAAATTAAAGTGCAGTTTTAAATAACCCCTAGGTTGAAAACGCCTGACCGGATCTGCTAAGTGGAAGCTAAGCTGAGTGCACTGCTGTCCCCTAGTGGATGTAGTAAAGCCAGTAGACTAGGTTGAAGAAAGCGTAGGTGATGGGAAAGATGACACGCGACCACTTGTCGATGGCATTCACATCTGTCAGGTCTGGAATTTTCACCTTAAGCTGAGAGGCCCGCTTCCTCAAGCGACTCTTCTTGTGCTTGATTGGCCGCTCGAGGGAAGCAGTTGGCCGGCTGTAAAGGTCACAGCCTGTCAGGGGCTTGCGGTATTGGATGCTGGCACTGTCATAAGAGAACATGGTATTCCGAGGGTCACCGAGACCGCCAAGCATCTCTGCCCCAGTGAGGCGCAGGTCAAGATTGGTAAGGGGAATGTTTCCATGGGGATCCACCTGAGAGAAAGAAAGAGGGAGATGTGGGGTTTAAGATAGAAATGTTGTATGAATGTGTGGGACTACTTTTAAAATGACCTCAGGTCTTAGAGCTGTTCACCTGGATTTTGTTGCTCTCCAGTCTGCTCTTCTCATTGTTGCTCTTAGCAGCTTTTTCTGCCACTTTCTTCTGTAGGTGAGGACCTCGGCCGAAGAAAATGTAGTTAACAAATGCATACTCAAGCAGGGCCAAGAACACGAAGACAAAGCAGCCCATTAGATATATATCTATGGCTTTTACATAGGGGATCTTGGGTAGCGTCTCTCGTAGATGGGTGTTGATGGTGGTCATAGTCAGTACAGTAGTGATTCCTACAGAGATACAGCAAGACTAAATATAATTCAACTGAGGTTATCAAAGGGAATAAATGGGAATAATACAATAATGTAATTATCATGTAGTCATCAGGTACTTACAGCAACTGAATTCATTAACATACATGTGATTAATGCACCATGGTATTTACAAATATAGTACTAAGCCATTTTTTGTATTCAAATACAAACACACACACACACCTAGAGCTACCCGTGCTGCAGAAGCATCATAGTTAATCCAGAAGGAGACCCAGGACAGGATGGTGATCAGGTTTGAGGGCATGTAAGTTTGCAGGATAAAATATCCAATGTTTCTCTTCAGCTTAAAGCTCAGGGACAGACGAGGGTATGACCCTGAAAGGGCGGAGATGAGAGCAATGTCTATGGGGCCTCTCTTAGCAAACACATTCTGACATATTTTTGTACTGTCTAGATATTTTTAAATCCAAACCTTTGCTGGTCAGCTGCTGTAACAACAATGGTTGCTACCGAACCAGGAATTCAATTTCACAATAATAATAGATAATTGTAGTAATACTAACAAAATCATTGTTTTGGCTCTCCATCCAGCACATTGGATGTTTCCTAACTGTACATTATTTAGATAAATATGGTAGTTTTATTATCATGTGTCTGCATCTGTACTATTGCCCTCCATTCATCTTGCTACTTTTACTGCAACATAGGAAAAAAACTAATGAAAGTATCTTTCATCAGTTCATCATCTGATTTCCTTTCAAGAAATGTAAATACGGTACATAAGCTATTTCAATACAATACTATACAGACTGTGTCCTGTTTATTTCAGTACAAATGGCTTTTTGAAAAAAATAATATAGAAAAGAAGTTGAGAAACCTGTCAGAAGATGTGCTATACCTGTTGCAAACACCACCTTCTTAGACAAAGTTTTATAGTCAATGATGGAGAACTGTGGCAACTCAATGTTGTCTACTCCAGTCACTGAACTTCCCTCCTGCCAATAAAACTCAATGTCATCTGTGGTATACCCATCTAAGAGTGAGAGAGAGAGAGAGAGAGAGAGAGAGAATGTTGCAACTGAGAGGATTAAAAAGCTTTTATAAATTCATACATATAAAGGGTGGGTTATTAGACAACTTTTGAACTTTGTTACTTATGATAATGAATGAATCTGCAAAAAAACAAGTTGCTATAGCAACAAATACATTACAAACAGTTCAGGTGCTGACAGAGTACACATTTGTGACAGGTAAAATGGCCAAAGGGTGGATGCTTAAGCCAGGTGTACCTAATAAAATGCCAACACAGAGTATATCGGCCAGTCAGTGCTCATATAATATCTCAGGGCAGAGCAAAGACGAGAGAGGTGCCAGCCACCCGTTCCCACACTTTCTTGTCTAGGCACTAAATTAGTGTGTGATTGCAGTGCTGAAATAGTGCGAACAGCTCAGTGAGAACTCGTTTAGACTAAACTGACAGGATTTTCCCTCTCTGCAGATCTCTGCTACTTTTCTAAAAAGGAACACAGAGCTCCAGCACATCAGAGTGTTATCACAGAACAGAGACTTGTTTCTTCATCTTCTGCATGCAGGAGTGTCATAGGATATCATTCATAGACATGGATTATTTTTGCAATTAAATGTGACCTTAAAATACATATAGGACACATAATAACAGAGCATGATGATGGGAAGATGAACGTTGGTGCTAGGATGGCTCTCGCATGTTGCAATTTGTGTCTCTAAGGTCTGACAAGACAGCAGCCTCACAACGGTCTACCCCACAGAACAAACAGAAAATTACAACCAGGCAACAGAAAAGTAATGGCAGAAAAGAGTAATGTGGACCTCAGTTAGCACAGTTCTCCTAACTCCAGGGTTATGGCATATTATACTAAAATGGGTATAAGAAGCACTAAAAAAAAAGAAACTACACTTTGTTTTCCCAGATTTGGTCAGCAGACATGTACAAAGTATACAATGTTACTTCCTTGTTCATTTTTGTACAGCTGATTCAGTCATACAGAATAAGAAGCGAGAAATAAGAACCAGCTTTAAGACTGATCTTGGATAGGGGCAGGGATAATCAATGCTGATTGAATGGACACTCTGCACTACTACAGCACTGGAAACTTGGGAAGAACACAGGTAGAGCCTTTCATGAATGCCATAGTACTATGAGGGGTTTCTCTACATTAGTGTAGCCGCAGTCCTGAGGTATGGCTTTCTAATAGAAGGCTAGGTACTGATTCCCTACATCCTCAACACCCCTCTCTCCATTTTGTTCAGCCTAAAAGATTATCTATCTCATTCTATTATGGTTTCTATTCTTTGTTGTATAACAGCCCAACAAGCGATTTGGCCATTCTTTGATGGAGAAAAGCACTAGTTCAATATGCTATCAACACTTTATGCCCAAAGGTATGTGGACACCTGATCATCACACCCATATGTGGGACTTCCCCAAACTGTTGCCACAAAGTTGGAAGCATACGATTGTATTGTTTAGGATGCCTCTGTATGCTGAGCATTACAATTTCCCTTCACTGGAATTAAGAGACCCAAACCTCTTCCAGCATGACAATGCCCCTATGCACAAGGCGAGGCCATGAAGACATGATTTGCCAAGGATGGAGTGGAAGAACTCGAGTGGCTTGCACAGAGCCCTGACCTCAACCCCACTGAACACCTTTGGGATGAATTGGAACGTTGATGTGCCACTGGCCTTTGAGCCCTGCATCAATGCCTGACCTCAATAATGCTCTTGTAGATGAATGGGAAAATCCCTACAGACACATGGTCCAAAATCTAGGGTAAATCCTTCCCAGAAGAGTGGAAGTAACAGCAAAGGAGGACTAACTCTGGAATTGGGTGTTCAAAAAGCACATATGTGTGTGACGGTCAGGTGTTTCCCAAACTTTTGTCTATAGTGTAGTTCAATATGCTGATCAAATGTTGGCATCTGCTCTACAGACATGTAATTATAACTCAACAACATTTCATTTGTTGAAACAGTAGATTTTAAATGCTCAATTTAATGTTATTTTCTAAAATAAAAATATATTTTTTTAAAATATATAGATTCAGAATAAAAACATAGATTAATTGTAAATATTTTAGTAGCAGTATGAAAAACTAGGTCTACGTCCTTACTGTAGACAACATAAAAGCATAAAGAAAGAAAGAGGAAAAAAAAAGATCTTGCCTCAATATTTGCTGCAAAGTTAATCAATGATAAGGTGCATCAGCGAGTTATTTTTAAGATGTTCACTGAGTTATTTACTATACTCGCAATTACAGAAGGATTTGAAACACTCGGATATGTAGTACAGTGCAACAGTCTTAGGCAACCAAGAATTTATATAAATTTTAAAAGGTGCAAAGTTTACATTTTAGATTTCCAAACATTCATTTCCCAAAATTTACATACAGTATGTTATAGACCACTTTTCAGATAAAAATGTGTAAGTTATATATAATGGTATATATTATAAATTATACTGTATAGTGTATACCCAGTGTTTGGTCAAACAAAAAAATCACACAAGTCTGCAGAAGAACTGCCTCAAGTTCTTCAAGATGCTTGGAAGAACCAGCTAATCCCTTATATAACTGTGTAACAGAATTTATATTGTTTTAATTGGTCGTCACACCAAATAACTTTTTTTTTTAACCATTTCCTGATTTAGAGCAAATTTATGATATTCAGAAAACGTTTTATCTTAAGACATTTACACAGTTGTATGTAATATGAGCATATTTACCATGGATTTCAACGAGGCCTAGAAGCCTCTGAAGATTTGACTGTTTGACTGGCACCACAACTGGCTGACAGTAGGTCATGTCTTCATATTATCCATTGCAGCTCATAGAGTTGAACATATTAGGATTGGGTTACTGTGACTACTTTGTGATGAATATTAAACAGGACTTACAGCTCTCAATCTCCAGCGTGCAGTTCTGTTCATCCAGGGGGTACCTCCGCAGGTCCATCATACAGGCTGCTGTTGTAGTTATCCTAGTCAAATAAACACCACTATATTTGAACACAATTCACAATTGAACCAACAGTGGTCATCCACTCAAACCTGGTTTGAAGTGAAATGTTCTAGTGTTGAAGTTTCCTGTATTTACTGATTGTTTTGTATATAACATAACAAAAACTGATATATTCACTTGATATAAACACTACTTCACACACTGTTCACTTCTTTCAACAAATCAAATTATTACTAGAGACTCATCAATGCCCTTCCCTCCTCCCTCTGACTCCCACTTTTTCTGCACAGTCTCCTGTTTTCCATCTCTCTTTCCTGTGCTGGTAACTGCCTTCACACCATCTCAGTCATTGCTGCCATCACACTAAAATATCACAAGTTAGATCTTAATTATGGTGCTTTAATTGACACTGCAGCAGACATTCAGCACATCACTTTTGCACATAGCAAAACTTAAGAACTGTCTTTTTCTTTTTTTTGTATTTCAGCCCCAGACAGCTCCAGATGGTTATGGGTATAAAATAAGCCATGCTGCTAGACACATAGCACAGAGACACACACACACACACACCTAGGTACCCACTCACACTAACAATGACAAATCTATTATTCCCCTCTATTGATTTGTTCAGTGGAACAGTGATAGTTATCTAATCAGTAATTACAAATAAGTACAGAAAGCACTCAAAGGAACACATACTGACCTAGCATTAGACATACAGTACATCTGTCAGATAGGCAAACCTTTGTGGTAGACAGACAGGTAGTTTTATACCTTTGTATAAAAACGTGCAAAATTGATAATACCTGCAAAAAAGTCATGCAAGCTGATTTACTGACAGGATTTACATAGGATTTCATCTTTCAAATAAAATACATTAGTTTTGCTTGGGAGTGACGAGGATGGATAGGATCAGGAATGAGTACATCAGGGGGACAGCACATGTGAGATGTTTTGGAGACAAAGTTAGAGAGGCCAGGTTGAGATGGTTTGGACATGTTCAGAGGAGGGAGAGTGAATATATCGTTAAAAGGATGCTGAGGTTAGAGCTGCCAGGCAGGAGGCCGAGAGGAAGACCAAAGAGGAGGTTTATGGATGTAGTGAAGGAAGACATGAAGGTAGTCGGTCTGAGAGAAGAGGATGCAGAGGATAGGGCTAGATGGAGGCAGATGATTCGCTGTGGCGACCCCTGAAGGGAACAGCCGAAAGGAAAAGAAGAAGAGTTTTGCTTGTTTCTTGTTAGGACTATTCCATTTGGTGAATTTCTACCTAAATTACAATATACAGAAGGGGGTATATTTCGATGTATTAATTAAGCACATGCATTGTGATTTACTGTACCTAAGTGTCACTTGAGGATCCCCAATTGTGTGTGCAAATTAATACAGTCAAAAGGCAGGTATTTGCGTAAGTGTAAGCAGGAAAGTGTGTTTCTCAAAAAGCTCCGGGTTTTTCACATAGCCTTCCTCATGGTGACCTGTGGCCTTGTGAATATGTGCCACTAGTGTGGTTGAGTGCTCTTCACTCACCATACTGCATCCTTCACTACTGAGCTTGCAAAGTTACCTGAACTCCACTAGCATGCATGCAGGAGCTGGTGTGGGTTTCCCTCTATTTCCTCTTGTATTTCAGTCTGTCATCAGCCCTCAGCCTTTTCAGGGCTCAGGGCCTCTGTCAGTGCCAAGGAGGAACAAACTTCTTGTGTCAAATTAGTAAACTTAGTGGGGTCTTTTATTGATGGCTCAGGGCCAGGAAGTTTGTTCCCTCTTGAACAAAGGTGTGTATTAAAAGGTAGACCCTACAGTTCAGAACAAGGGGTTCTACTCTACTCTGAATTTGTTAGTAAGATTGGCAGCAGTGTCGTATATATATATATATATATATATATAAGGGCCCTCAAACAAAGCGTTAGACTACTGGTTGGAAGGTCGTGAGTTCAAATCCCAGCACCACCAAGCCACCACTGTTGGGCCCTTGAGCAAGGCCCTTAACCCTCAATTGCTCAGATGTATAAATGAAATAAATGTAAGTCGCTCTGGATAAGGTCATCTGCCAAATGCCATAAATGTAAATGTAATGTAAATGTACTCAACATACTGTACTTACTTGCTTGGAAGAAGGACAGTGGCTTCTGTCTGATTCAAGACTTGAGTTTCATGCTGAAAAAAGCTCCCTAATAAAACAGCAAAACAGGCCACACAATTCACTGACTTGAAGCTAGACTGATTGAGAATGAGAGCCACACGGCCATCCCAATGTATGACAGACATTATTTTGCTTGCTGATTTAATGCATATATGTTGCAATGTGTAGTACCAGCTCCTTTTAAGGACACTAGGCTCACTGTCTGCAGCCACAGTGGTAGTTCCCTTGGGAGCCTTGGAATTAAGGGGCCTCCAGAAGTGGGTTACCAGCCTACAGATAGACTCTAAACATCCTTGTCTCAGCAAGAGGAAAACATGTTCTAGCTCAGTGGAGACACAAAGCTTTCTCACAAAAAAGAACAGGGGACCTGTAGAACCCGTGTGAGAGATTAAAACACATCAACAAACTGGAACTGAGGAACATCGATCTGCCCCTCAAATTCTTCTTAATAGTTGTAATATATGATGTACAATATATTACTAGTGGTGATGGTCTATTACATAAATCTATACCTGTGGGTTTGGCCCCCATGGAGTGAAGTGAGAACTGCAACCTAGCAGACCAGGAAACACTCATGAACACAAGAATATGGGCCTTGTATGTTCTCAGGGGGAAACAGTTCCACGAATGGTGTGCACCCCATTATTTGATTCTAGTGTACTGCCCAGTTCCTTGAGGGTGAACCTGCTTGACCATTCCTTGTTATTCTTAGTACGTACCCTACAGTACTCTGTGGACTGGACAGTGGTTTTTTGATCATCGGATCAATTGCTTATCAATGATGCAGGAAGGATGTGGGGAATGCCACTGTGCAACTCCAAATACCTTTGTGGGCAGTGTGAAGGTGGGTCAGTTCCTCATTATATTGTGGCATGTGTTATCTAGGTGATAACTAGGTTACTAGTTACATACTGTATGTAACTCTGCTTCTATGAATGGCAGATAACCGCCATGTAATTCAGAACCAGCTCTAATCCAGCGGGAACTCTGCAAGAAGGTTCCAGGAAAAGATGGCATATGGCAACAGTATTTATAGAAATATACTACGTCATACAGTCACTTCGTGACTTTGTTGGAAAGTCTTGGCATGCATGCATCCCTGGTGGTTATCTGGTATTCAGTTACACTATGTGGCCAAAAGTATGTGGACACCTGATCACAAAAACCATGGGCATTAACATGTAGTTGGTCTTATAACAGCCTCCACTCTTCTGGAAAGACTTTCCACTTGGTTTTGAAGCATGGCTGTGGGGATTTGTGCTCATTCAGCCACAAGAGCACTAGTGATATGCAATCCACCGTACGCTTTAATGGTGCAACCTCTGAACCGTTTCCTATCAGCAGAGGAGTGAAGAAAGGCTGTGTTCTGGCCCCAACCCTTTTTGGGATATTCTTCTCTGTGCTCTTTCATTATGCATTTACAGACTGTGATGAGGGTATCTATCTGCGCACCAGGGCTGATGGAAAGCTCTTCAACATCGCCAGGCTGCGTGCAAAGACTAAAGTCAAGGAGGGTCTCATCCGCGAATTGCTGTTTGCTGACGATGCTGCACTGATGTCACACACTGAGGCTGGTCTCCAGAACCTGGTAAATCGTTTCTCCTGTGCGTGTAAAGAGTTTGGGCTGACCATAAGCGTTAAGAAGAACAAGATTGTGGCCCAGGATTCTGCCTCTCCTCCAGTCATTTACATCGATAACAACCAGGTTGAAACCGTTGACAGTTTCACCTACTTGGGGTCAACTGTTCCCAGCTCCCTGTCCCTGGATGACGATCTGAGTGCTAAAATCGCCAAAGCTGCAGGGGTCATGTCAAAACTACACAAGAGGTTTTGGTCAAACAGTCTGCTCATCATGAATACCAAACTCCGCGTCTATAGAGCTTGTGTGCTAAGCACTCTCCTCTACGCTAGTGAGACATGGACAACTTACACCAGACAGGAGAAGAGACTTAACAGCTTCCATCTTCACTGTCTCAGACGCATCCAAGGCATACAGTGGCAGGACAAAGTGACCAACACAGAAGTTTTTCAACACGCTCGTATACCAAGTATGTTCACCATACTCAGCCAAAGACGTCTCCGGTGGCTAAGTCACGTACATCGCATGGAACCAGAACGAATTCCAAGGGCTGTGCTGTATGGCGAGCTACGCGAAGGAGCTCGTCCCATTGGGAGACCCCATCTACGCTTCAAGGATGTGTGCAAGAGGGACCTAAAGCAGGCTGACATCGACCCTAACAACTGGGAAAGCGTAGCAAGTTCACGCGAAGGTTGGAGGGCTGCTGTTACAGGCGGTATGAAAAGAGCGGAACATAAAAGAAACATCAAGCTTGCAGACAAAAGACCGAAATCCAGCTCAACACTGGCGCCATCGTCTTATGTCTGCTCTCACTGCAGCAGAGACTGTCATTCCAGAGTTGGTTTACTGAGTCACTCTAGGAAATGTACCTCTAACAATTGTGCTTCACCATCGTCTTCCTAGATGTACGGCTGCCGAGAATTTATGTAATTATTCTTTGTAAACTACCCCAACATGCCCGCTAACAGCAATTTATCCAATAGGTTGTGCAAATGAGCACTTAAAAAATTTTTTTTTTATAAATCTTACATAATCCAAAAACTGTTGAGAGGACAAAATAAGGTAAAGGTAGAGGACATATTTATATCACATTCCCAATGGGAAATCACACTTATGAAATGATCATTTTTTCAGTATTAATATCTTAAACACTATTTGACAGCTTTTTGCTAATTGCTGTGAAATTGAACAGAAACTAAATGTCCTATTGCTATAAATGAAATTTCTTTGTCTTAATTTTGTTGTCCTTAGGATATGCAGACTTGTATTTAATGACATACGTACCACAAAAACTGTATTTAACTACATCTGACATGAGCAGCTTGAAGAGAGCTTGCTTAAGTAGGGCAAAGACAGCTTCATCTCTCATCAGTATACAGGAACTGTACAAACTCTATATGACTCACACTGACTAACTCCAAAAATGCAACATTAGGAAAGCCAAGGGAATACTGCTTGCCCCAGAACACGCACACACATATACAAACACTGCAAACACAGAAATAAAGAGACATGAATACTTGAAATAACTGACCTGGACACATCCAGTACACCGGTTTGTTCACACTCACACACGAACCTGAGGCCATAGAGCACAGTTCCATCTGGATGCAGCCGAATCATGCGGTTCTTGACGGTGACACCGTGAACAAACGATTTCTTGTCGTTTATGAAGTAAGTGTCAGGCACCCAGAGTTGATCAGCCACACGGTTATCCAGTGTCAAGTTCAGAGGAATCCCCGTGTAGGACAGGCGTTTATCGCGCCATGATTGCTGGAAATACATGGTGATGGTGTAATCCTGTAGCAAAGGCACATACATTTGTTTTTATATCCTATACCAACCCAATTCCACTATGGAGTTTTATATTTTTAAAAGACACACACACAGACAGAAAATAGCCCACATGGATTGGTGCTCATTGTTTCCAGGACACCTTTAGGAGCTTTTTAGGCAACCAGTCAATTTTCACACATATCTGAGCCCCAATAATTGATCTGTCCTATCCTTGAATTTTAAAGACACTGAAGCCCAGGCACACACATCTGAAACATATGCTTCATTCAGTAATGATCAAATGTCAGCTGGACTAACACAGGGTCTAATTTATTTCATAATTTGCATAATAATGTGCATATTCTAGCCAATAGCATTAGTGGCTTCTCAGTACGGAGTGTGACTGTTCTAATACAGGCTGTTCTTGATTTTAAATAGATATGTCTCCATGTATAATCCTCTTGTAATACAGTACTTTTAAATTACTGTGGAAAACCAATCAGGGCTCCTGCTCTTTAGTAACATTTCTCTTTGCCAATATCAGGTCTTGATTTTACATTCTTTTTTATTCTAAACTGAAAAAGCAGAGGATTAAAAAATAAATGGAGATCATGGAGATCATGTGTAAAGTGCATCCAGGTCTCTAAGCATGGCCCAAGGGGAAGTTTCTAAATGCACTTGAAATGTTTCAACTGACTGCTGCTGATCTTGAGAGGAAGCTCCTGCACTCCCCTCCTCATTCGCCTTATTTGTGCTGCAACACACACACACACACACACACACACACACACACACACACACACACACACACAAAATACAGGCTATTCTGCAGTTTACAAAGAAGCTTATAACAGCAGTTCAGAGCACGCCTTGGGGGAAACAAAGTTTCTAGAAACTTTCTGATTGTTGGATTTCAAGTCATGTAGGGCACCTGAAATAATTCAGGGTTGCAGTGCATTGCCTTGTACACAGTAGTTGAATGCCATTTTGCATCATACAGTAAAGCCGCATGTTTACCATTAAGACATCGCTATGAGAAATAGCCAAAACATTTAGCCTATAATCCCAAGCTATGGTCAATGAATATTTTTTTATATAGAATATAGAATATTTTTAAAATATATTTGTATAGGTGATCCACGCTATCACCCCAGTGTGTAGCAGACAGTACTGTGCTTGCCAGTCAGATCCAGCTAGATCTGCTTGTACCTAAGCTCCTCAGGTGGCCCCATCCATGGCCTCACTGAGAGAAACTCATCTGCCAGTGCTGTACAATGGTGCAGCAACATGCTGACAACAAATACACTCAGGAGAGTGGTATCTACACCCAGAAGTGGGATCTCAGATACGGGAAAGGATTGGCAGCCTGCAGGTGGACCGCTTTGCCAATGTCAAGTCAATACATTGTCTACTATGGTTCTCCTTAGTAGAGTTGGACAGCTGGAATGGAGCACACTGGCCCACAATTGGCCTTATAATTACTTATATAATTTACTATACGCCTTTCTTCCCATATGCTGATTCTTCCTATGTTGCACAGAATTCAGCAACTAGGCAACAGAGAGGTTGTGATAAGCAGACCTGAGCAGATCAGCTGTCCCAAATGGACGGAGAGATTTGGCTCCCCCAGATAGGTCCTGTCAAGTTTTGGCCCCTTGGAGTAAATTAACAACTGAGGACAGTGCAGGAAACACTCCTGAACGGAAGAATCCCTACTTGTATGCCCATAGGTGAAAGCTATTCCTCGAACTCTGTGCCCGATCCCTAAAGTATTAACCTTTCTTCAGGGACTGATACACAGCAGCAAGTCCCCATTTACACTAAAGTTGTACATGGTAGCCATTGCTCAACATCACAGCACAATGGATAGCATCTCCTTGTGGGCTTACAAAATTGTCTGGAACCTTTCTGAAGAGGGCAATTGCCTTCATCATCTACTAATCCCTAGGAGCAGATTAATATTTCTTTTCAAAATCATAGCACCCGATTTTGCAAACCAATCTACTGATGCAGTATTCCATGAAGGTGAAGCCACAGAGGATTCCTTGTTGTGCCCAGTATGCACAAAATAGTAGTATTTAGGCCATCCAACCTTCATACCAACTATTCATTTCTAATAGAGGAAAAACATGAGGGACCCCATTGGAGGGTGGACATCACCATGGCCTATAGACGGGCTGGATGCCAGCCCCTACTATGACATGCCACTCCATGAGAAGTGTCTCCTCCTCAGGGCCATTACTTAGATACAGTGGGTATAGAAAAGAATCACCCCTCTTGAAAAATAATCACATTTTGTTGCTTTTCAGCCTGAAATGAAGACGGACACAGTTTTTGTTTTATCCAGCTGCATTTACTCAGTGCAACTTATAACATCCAAGTGAAAGATATAACACCAACATGTCAGAAAATTTAAAAAAAATTAAAAAATTAAAAAACAGAATCACTGAGTTGGAAAAAGGATCACCCCCCATTTTGTTGAACCACCTTTTGCTTTAATTACAGTCTTTAGTCTGTTGGGATATGTCTCTACTAACTTTGCACATCAAGACTTTGCAATATTTGCCCACTCTTCTTTGCAGAACTGCTCAAGTTCAGTTAAATTTGATGGTGACCGTTTGTGGACTGCAGTCTTCAAGTCGTTCCACAGATTTTCAATGGGGTTTAAGTCTGGGCTCTGACTTGGCCATGCAAGGACATTCACCTTTTTCTCCTTCAACCACTGTGTGGTCAGTTTTGCTGTGTGCTTTGGGTCATTGTCATGTTGGAAGGTAAACCTTCTTCCCATTGACAACTTTCTGGCAGAGGGCAGCAGATTTTCCTCAAGAATTTGATGGTATTTTTTCCCATCCATTTTCCTTCTATCCTGACAAGTGCTCCAGTCCCTGCTGCAGAGAAACACCCCCATAACAGGATATTACCACCTCCATGCTTTACTGTAGGAATGGTGTTATTTGGATGGTGAGCTATACTGGATTTCCACCAGACATATCGTTTGGTGTTGAGGTCAAATAATTCAATTTTAGTCTCATCTGACCTGAATCTTCAAGGTGCGTTTTGGCAAAGCTCAGTCGTGACTGCATGTGGCCTTTCTTGTGGGTGGCTTTTTTCTTGCAACCCTCCCATACAAGCCACATTTGTGGAGAATTTGTGATATTGTTGTCACATGCACACAATGACCGCAATTTGTCATAAATTCCTGCAACTGCGCCAGAGTTGCTGTAGGCCTCTTGGTAGCCTCTCTGACCAGTTTCCTCCTGGCTCTTTCATCCAATTTGGAGCGACGTCCTGATCCAGGGAGGGTCTTTGTTGTACCAAATACCTTCCACTTCTTAATAATAGACTTCACTGTGCTTCTAGGCATTGATAAAGCCTTTGAAATGTGTTTATATCCATCTCCTGACTTGTGCCTGTCCACAACTTTATCCCGGAGATCTTTTGACAGTGCCTTGCCACCCATAATTGATTGTTTGCTTCAGTTGCACTACCAAGGACTGAAATGCTCCAGGAAAGCTCTTTTCATGCTGAGCTAATCAAAATGACCACAGCTGATCAAATCAAATGGCTTTGTGTGCCACTGAGAAGGTGATTAGGTACACCTGATTGAGTTTACAAGTCATTTTTAGGAGGGGGGGTGATCCTTTTTCCAACTCAGTGATTCTGTTTTTTTTATTTATTTTTTTTACTTTTTCTGACATGTTGGTGTTATATCTTTCACTTGGATGTTATAAGTTGCACTGAGTAAATACAGCTAGATAAAACAAAAACTGTGTCTGTCTTCATTTCAGGCTGAAAAGCAACAAAATGTGATTATTTTAAAGGGGGTGATTCTTTTCTATACCCACTGTATGTCCAACTCCAGGAAGTCTCTCCTTCTGCTACCCAGGTATCACTGTGCAAGCTGTGAAAAATTAGCTGGCCTAGATTAAGATTATTTCTAAAAATGCAATTAGAGTGAATGCTTGTTTATTTGACACAGATGTTTAATTAGAGCAATCTGGGTCAGTCATCTGTTCAAGAATTGTATGGAACCACATAAATTTATCACTGGGTACTTGGGGTAGCAACCCTGCAAATACTGCAGTGTAACTTTCCATGACCTAATTTCAATGCAACCATCACAGTAAAGACCCCACACTCATCTACTAGAAACAAGCAGGCTAGAGAGTTACAGGTAAAGGGCCTGAGATTGAGAAGTCATAAAAAAACACATAGAATGCAGGTTAAAAACAACATAGAAAACAAAAAATTAAAGCTCTGTAGCCTTGTAGAGGGAGTAGAACAAATTCTTCCCCCTCAGCAGCGCTCTTTGATATGCCAGAGATCAAATGTGCCAGAAGCCAAGTTCTGAAACAGCAGCATCATACCATGTGTTAAGATTTTGTGCAAGCAGTGTACAATAACAACAAAATCTGGATCATTTGAGGTTAGAACAAAGGATACTATAAGAAAAGGCTTCAAAATGACTCAGACTAATCTTCCTAAAGTTGCAGTCAACTTCAGACTCCCGTCAATAGAAATACTACTACTTTTAACAACACTAAGAACCACAACCACTATTATTATTATTATTATTATTATTATTATTATTATTAATTTATTTAGTTGTTTTTTATAGGTCTCTCCATGTCATCCAACCCCTTCAACCGATCCAGAATGCAGCTGCATGACTTGTTTTCAACATCCCCAAGTTCTCTCACATCATCCCATTGGTGCATTCCCTCCACTGGCTTCCTGTTGCTGCCCACATCAGATCTGAAACACTAATGCTTGTCTACAAAGCCAAAAACAGACTAGCCCCCACCTACCTGAAGGCACTCATCAAACTCAACTCTGCAACATGTTCCCTTTGAGCCTCTAGCATGGCTCAACTTGACCCACAATCACTCAAGATACAAGAAAAGCATGCATCAAGACTCATTTTTGTACTATAAATGAACTTCCCCTGGCTGTCCAAACAGCTGAGACACTGGCTGTCTACACTGCAGACCTACATCTTTACCATGCACTTCACTGCGCACTAATTAAAAACTTCACTTGCACTGTTTGTGTTGCTGTACAGAGAGAAGAGAAAGCATTCCTGAGATAGTTACAGGTCCAACTCCTGTTGCAGTTACACTTAAAAAAGCTTGAGAATTTGTCTTGTATTTGAAATTGTTTATCAGGGAGTAAGGGATGTAGGGCTGGGAGCATTTCTAATTCACATATTTATAGAATCTGAATTTCTTGATGATAAAAGTACAGATGCTTCTGTGCATTTTTCTGTTGTCTATTTACATTTTTTGTGGAATGGCCACATCAATTAATTTATTATTCAATATAGATAGAAAATGCTATGGTCTTCAAAACAAGTTAAAAGCTGACCTGGTTATTGTGCCAGTATCAAAGAGCCAGTGAGCCAGTATCACTGGTATGCATAAAATTCTTTTAGTAAAATTTTGTAAAATTAATGACCGGTTACTAGACTGTGGTAAAGTTTGGTAAGATGCTGGTAATGTCCTTTACATTTACATACTTTACGGTACGTTAATACTCTTCTAGAGATAAGAAGCCAATAACTTTATTATGAATAGGATTCATTTGAAAAAATATCACATATATCAAATGAATTCAGCATAAGTCTATATAAATAATTAATAGGCACAGGGCTATGGGACTTATATCATCATAAATATATACTATATATTGTGGAATGTAGTTTCAACCAGAACTAATCATTTGATCAATTTGAACACAAATCTATCCAGGTATCATTTTTCTACAATGTATCATTTAAAAACATTTTTAGAAGATAATCTAAAGCATGTGCTGTCTAACATCAATCCAGTGCTGTTGATGAGCTCCACTTCCTGGGTCCTCCCAGCAAAGCCAACACTGACTCGCTAAAATAACTAATGCATGACTCGCGTCACGGAAATGGCTCTGTTCAGACCGCTATCCATAATTCACTAAAAAGTGTTTTCCATCATGGGATGATGTGACAACTTGTCAGAACAAAAAATCACCTATGGCCTACACAGTCAGGACAGCTGTACTATTCTGTCATCCTTCAGTTGTAATGATTAAGTTTTTAAGATATTTATTTAGATGCTAAGTGTATATTAGTACAAATTCTACAATGTACACAAGAACGTTTATGCCGCTGTGTGTAATTGAAATGTATGCCACATGATGTGGCACACATTTACTGATCAGAGGGCATATACTATTATTGCAGAAACAAAACCAAACCATACACAGAATCAGCCATAACATTAAAACCACCTGCCTAATATTGTGTGAATATTGTGTGGGTTCCCCTTGTGCCACCAAAACAGCTCTGATCTGTTGAGGCATGGACTCCACAAGACCTCTGAAGGTGTGCTGTGGTATCTGGCACCAAGATGTTAGTAGTAAGTCCTTTAAGTCCTGTAAGTTGAGAGGTGGTGCCTCCATGGATCGGACTTGTTTGTCCAGCACATCCCACAGATGCTTGATCAGCTTGAGATCTGGGGAATTTGGAGGCCAAGTCAACACCCTGAACTCTTTATCATGTTCCTCAAACCATTCCTGAACAATTTTTGCAGTGTGGCAGGGCTCATTATTCTTCTGAAAGCAGGATAATGCCATTAGGGAATTAGTCACTGCCATTAGGGAATACTGCTGACATGAAAGAGTACAGGTGGTATGCAGCTATGTAGCCCCATACGCAACAAGCTGTGATGCACTGTGTTTTCTGACACTTTCCTATCATAGCCAGAATTAACCTTTTCAGTAATTTGTGCTACAGCAGCTCTTCTGTGGGATTAGACCAGACGGACTAGCCTTCACCCCCCCATGCACATCAGTGAGCCTTGGGCACCCATGACACTGTCACCGGTTCATTGGATGTCCTTCCTTGGACCACTTTTGATAGGAACTAACCACTGCATACCAGTAACACCACACAATCACAATTTGGCCCTTGTCAAAGCAGCTCAGATCCTTACGCTTGCCCATTTTTCTTGCTTCCAACACATCAACTTTGAGAACTGACTGTTCACTTGTTGCCTAATTGTAATGTGCCTTTGTAACAAGATAATCAATGTTATTCCCTTCACCTGTCAGTGATTTTAATGCTTAGGCTGATTGGTGTATAATACATTTTTCCCATCATATTATTAACAGCAGGCACTGAAACACTAATGTAGGTCTTATCTACCACCACCATCATCATCATAATCAAATTCTCATTAGCAATTTTAGCAGCATTTCATTCTTAGATCTCTTATATTACCCGAAGATGCCTCTGTGTGTATTTCTCAGAGTGTGTTACAGTTGAGCTTTGGCAACAAAAAGAAATATTAACTCTAATTCAAGAACAATATCATGTATTTAAGCATATTCAAAACTAATTTACCTGTGATTATACTCTATAGCTTATACCTATGATTCAAGTTTTGCAAGTTTTGGTGAACCCCATAGACAGACTACACTATAAAGCCATGGTCATGTAGGCCTGACATTCCTTATGAAGACACACACACACACACACACACACACACACACACACACACAGATATATACAAATAAATAAACAGAAACAAACATCCTATCTTAATAAACACAGGTATAAGCTGAGTATCTGCGTACAAATGCGCTACTCACCATGTTCACCTCAGACACCATGTCGATACTGGAGATGTCAATACTCATCCCGACGTCAACCGGAGGACCTGCGAAACGCAATCTATCAAATCTGTAACATCAAAGCATTATTCCACACTGCACGATAATTTACACCCACATCCACAGGGCTTTCACCTGTGCTTAACAAGTTCATTACCTCCAAAATCGGGCCTGAGCCGAATGTCGTAGCCTTTAAGCAGTTTGTCCACGGTGACTTTGACGTACGACATGTTGCTGGGCTCGTTAACCCTACAGGAGAAGAAAGTGATGTTGGGTAAAATCGTGGCAGAGAACGCAGAGGCAAATGCATACACCCGCGCACGTGTGTGTGTGTTAGTGAACACGGCGGCGAGTCTTACCTGTGCGAGATCGGAGTGCGGCCGAGTGTCACGGCCATCAGCACGGGCAGACACAGCAGCGCCGGACGCCAGCGCTCTCCAGCCCTCCACATCGCGCAGAGACAGGGAGCTCACGCAGTCCAACTTGTTCCGAAGCGGTCCCGCAATTTCAAGCACGCAGCGACGCACGCACGACGACGTGACCAGCATAAATACGCAAAACAAAAACGAAAAAAGATGAGCTGATCTAAAGAAGAGTGAAGCGGAGAGGAGAGAGTGCGCCAGAGCTGCTCACGGGGCCGGCTGTGCTGAGGTCGTGGAGACGCAGCGCGAGAAGTGTATCAGTATGCCGGTCAGATCTCATTGTTCCTGGCGCGGCGCAGTGTGCTCCACGCGCTCCGGCTTCCCCGCACCTGCTTGAGCATGCAGAGAAACCCAGAAGTGCAGTAACCACCAGTGTTCGCCTGCTCGCTCGTCTAATCGTCACTCCTGTCCGAGGTGTCGCACGCCTCACTATAAATGCGCATATTTTGGTTATTTCTGGAGCTGCAAGAAGACGCTCCGATCCGAGAGGTTTTTTCGCGCCATTTCTAAATTGGCCACGCGTCACGCGCCCACACACGAGTAAATCACTCGTTAGAAACCCGGAAAACGTATTAAAATCTCACGCGCCGCCGGAAAAAAACATATATATATATATATATATATATATATATATATATATATATATATATATATATATATATATATATATATATACATCAACTCGCGGTGGCATGAATAATGAATGAGGAGAGCTATTATTTCTGATAGGAAACGTGTAGGCTGCCGTGAAGACAATTTGCAGTGTGATATATGGTGTATGAAAAGTAGTCTTTAATACATCCATACATAATTTATATTAAAACAAAACAAGGAATATACAGTTCTCAAAAATTTATGGGGTTTAGATCATAGGTGTTACTACTACTACTAATAGTAATAATAATAACAATAACAATAATAATAATAATAATCCATCCATCCATCCATCTTTTGTACCACTTATCCTACACAAGATTGCGGGCAACCTGGAGCCTATCCCAGGTGACTTGGGGCACCTGGCGGGGGACACCCTGGACTGGGTGCCAGCCCATCGCAGGGCACAATCACACACACCCATTCACACACTGCGGATAATTTGGAAATGCCAATCAGCGTACAACATGTCTTTGGACTGGGGCAGGAACCCAGTGTACCTGGAGGAAAAAGCCAAGGCATGGGGAGAACATGCAAATTCCATGCACATTGAACCCACAACCTTCGAGGTACAAGGCAAATGTGCTAACCACTAAGCCACCGTTCGGTCTCTCAGGCAGCACTGCATTAAAAACAGGCATGATTCTGTAATGGAAATCACTGCATGGGCTCAGAAACACCTCCAGAACTCATTGTCTGTGGACACACTTCGCCGTGCCATCCACAAATGCTGGTTAAAGCTCTATCATGCAAAGAAGAGCCATATGTGAACATGATCCAGAAACACCACTGTCTTCTCTGGGCCAGAGCTCATTTAAAATGGACTGGGGCAAAGTGGAAAACTGTTCTGTGGTCAGACAAATCGAAGTTTGAAATTCTTTTTGGAAACCATGGACGCCGTGTCCTCTGGACTAAAGAGGAGAGGGACCAGCCGGCTTTTTATCAGTACTCAGTTCAAAATCCTGCGTCTCTGATGGCAAGACAATGCTAAACCACATACTGCATTTATTACAACAGCATGGCTTCGTAGTAGAAGAGTCCGGGTGCTGAATTGGCCTGCCTGCATTCCAGACCTTTCACCAATTGAAAACATTTGGCGCATCATGAAACGAAAAATACGACAAAGAGAACCCAGGACTGTTGAGCAGCTAGAATCCTGTATCAGACATGAATGGGACAACATTCCTCTCCCAAAACTCCAGCAACTGGTCTCCTCAGTTCCCAGATGTATACGGACTGTTGTTAAAAGAAGAGGGGATGCTACACAGTAGTAAACATGACCCTGTCCCAACTTTTTTCAATTTAAAAATGGCATTTTTTCCTCTTAAAATGGTGCATTTCCTCAGTTTAAACATTTGATATGTTTTCTATGTTCTGTTGTGAATAACATATGTGTTTATTAGATTTGTAAATCATTGCATTCTGTTTTTATTTGCATTTTACTTTTTTGGAATTGGGGTTGTGCTGCTACTGCTACTACTACTACTACTATTACTACTGCTGCTAATAATAATAATAATAATGATGATGATGATGATGATGATGATGATACTGTTCTAACGTTTTATAAAGGTTTATGTCTGGCCTTCATCAATCACATATGATCAGCAGTACTAAAAAGTCACACCCTCCACCCCCATTGAAAAAAAACAACAACTTAGAGCTGCCTCTCAGTCCAACAATCTCTGGCTTAAGATATATGTCCTTGTAACTCTGGGCCCCTGAATCATTCAGGAGTGCCTCTTTATGGCATCCCTGAATAGTCACATGTTATGGGGCATGTATCTGGTTCATAAAATCTTATTAATTGGTCTCCATGAGCTGTCTAAAGAAAAGTTCTCCCTTGTACTTCTTCAGGCCATGCACACGTTTACACTTACATGCACAAAAAGAGAGCAAGAGAGAGAAGAACCATATTACATCCCCTCTAGGAGAGATCACTTAAACCAAATTGTATTTTACCTGTCACAAGTGGCCTATGACAATTTCTGAAATATTGTTTTACTGTTTTTCTTAGACTACTTAATATATTTTTTTTAGAAATACTGCAGTCTGAGTTAACTCACATATGCTCTTTTACAGTTTAAGAGTGCCATCCTTTGTTGCATCTAGCCTCCAAAACTAGCCTATTTAGTATGTAAATACATTTATCCCACTTTTGTTCCGTTTTATTCAGTTTTATGCTGCAGATTAATTAGAAACCAAAGATTCTACCCTAGATGATGACAAAATGAAATAGACTAATCTCCATGTGCACATCATTCCTCAGACTTTTAACTCCCTCATTTTCAAAGAGCTGTAAATGGACGGATCCTTGACACCTTAAATGTTGATTTTCTTAGCATGTAGGTGGTTGACTGGGATTCAGAAAAGGTGTCATGGCTCTATAACCATAGCCTATATAGTTACTGATAAAGAGTCTCATGAATGTTTCATCATTCGATTTGAGTAGATTTGGGTAAGGTTTGTAAATTTTGCCATACAATGGGTGCACACATATATAGATGTTTTTAAAAAAAAAAAATTTTTTATGCAGTTTGCAGAATAGTCTCTCCTAACCTTAATCTCAGTACCCAAACAGAAACCTTTTGGCTCTTTTAGCTTAAAAAAAAAAGCTAAAAGACGTTTTCTTCAAATTAGCATTCAGTCTCCACAAAAGACTAAAAAGTCTACATGTTGCTCCCACACATCCTATATCATGTCATATTGGGTTTTAATCTCTAGGGGGCTCCTTAGTCAAAGGAATAGATTTTACCTCATTCTAATGCACGGAGTATTATTCCTAAGATTGGGAGAAGGAAAGGGGAATTATGGAGTGGACAACGTCTGTACATCAGAAATGTTTGTGCACCATGGTGACCTTGTTTCCCACACAAAAGTTGAGAAAAAGAAGACAAGTGTGTCTCCCTTTTCCAGTGCCTGAATTTATTGGGCTAGTTTCAGGTCTTTTGTGTGGTTTGGAAATTTTACTGAAACATGGCACCACCTTTAATGACATTAGCTCTCCCTCTCCTGTTCACACTATGTCAACAAAGGTACAGTTGAACGAAGGTAGACTATATGGCCAAAAGTTTGTGGACATCTAAACATCACAGTATATGTGCTTGTTGAACATCCCATTTCAAAACCATGGAGATTAAAAGTGAGTTGGTCTTGTCTTTGCTGTCACTCTTCTGGGAAGTCTTTCCACTAGATTCTGGAAAATGAGGCTGTGGTGATTTGCTCATTCAGTCATGAAGACATGGTTTGCCAAGGTTGGAGTGGAAGAACTGGAGTGGCCTGCAAAGAGCCCTGACCTCAACCCCACTGAACACCTTTGTGTTGGATAAACTGGACCTGACCTCAACCCAACCAAACACCTTTTGTTGGATGAACTTGAACGCTGGATGAACTGGAACGCTGACTGTGCACCAGGCACAGTCTTTGGGCACAGAGGCATTGTCATGCTGGAATATGTTTGGACCCCTTAGTTCCAGTGAATGGAAACTGTAATGCTACAGTATACAAAGACATCCTAAACAATTGTGTGCTTCCATGTTTGTGGCAACGGTTTAGGGATGAACCACATATGGTTGTGATGGTCAGGTGTCCACAAACTTTTGTCTATATAGTGTATGTCTAAAACCACTCAAACAAGACACTCGACTGTATGCTGGATAACTACATATACATACACATACACATAAAAATAAAGCATTAGATACAGTGCTGTGAATACAGTGCTGTGATTTCTTCTGTTTTTGTGTATATAATAAAATACAGTTTTTAAATGATAAGGTTATTTATTGAAGCAAAAAAGTTATCCAATACCAACTGAGCCTGTGTGAAAATGTATTTGCCCCCGTAGTTACTAATTCCCCAAATCTATGAAACTGCATTCATAATGGGGTTCAGCTGGACTAGACATAACCAGTCCTGATTACTGCAAACCCTGTTCAATCAAATCAACACTTAAATAGAACTTTTTCAACAGCATGAAGTTGGTTAAAAGGTCTTACCCAGTAACACACTGTGCCAAAATTGAAAGAAATTCCAGAAATGATGAGGAAGAAGGTCATTGAAATACATCAGCCTGGGAAGGGTTACAACGCTATTTCAAAGTCTCTGGGACTCCAAATAACCACAGTGAGTGCCATTATCTCAAAATGGAAAAACTCGGCACAGTAGTGAACCTTCCCAGAAGTGACAGACCTTCCAAATTCCTCCAAGAGCACAACAACTACTCATCCAGGAAGTCACACAATAGCCAAGGACAACATCAAAGGACCTACAGGCCTCTCTTGCATCAATAAAGGTCACTGTTCATGACTCCACTATCAGAAAGACACTGGGCAAAAATGGCACCCATGGAAGGGTGGTGAGGCGAAAACCACTGCTAACCCAGAAGAACATTAAGGTTCATCTGAATTTTGCCAAAACACACATCTGGCATAAACCAATCACAGACTTCCACAAAAAGAACATCATACCTACAGTCCAGCATGGTAATGGCAGTGTGATGGTGTGGGGATACTTTGCTGCTTCAGGGCCTGGGCAACTTGCAATAATTGAAGAAAACACGAATTCTGCTCTCTATCAGAAAATCCAGGAGAATGTCTGGTCTTCAGTCCAAAAGTTGAAACTCAAGTGCAACTGGATTATGCAGCAAGACAATGATCCAAAGCGTAGGAGTAAATCCTAATTCTAGAAGTAAGTGAAAGACTGATCTCAAGTTATCGGAAGCGTTTGGTTGTAGTTATTGCTGCTAAAGGTGGCACAAACAGATTTTAAGTTTAAGGGGGCAATTAGTTTTTCACATGGGTCATAGGAGTTGGATAACTTTTTTTTTGCTTCAATAAAAATAAATAAATAAATAAAAACTGTATTGTGTGTTTTAGTCAGGTTGCCTTTGTTTTATGTTGCATTTCGTTTGAAGATCTAAAACTATTTAGTATGAGATATACACAAAAACAGAAGAGATCTGGATGGGGCAAATACTTTTTCACAACACTGTAGTAGCCTTCATTGCAGTCTAAACATAGGATGATTATTAAAAGTAATTTAAATTCTCTTCTAAACTCTCTGGGATGTTTTCAATACATCTTTTATTTCTATTGATATGTGCGGTATGGCACTGTCTGCTACACTCTTCGAAAAAAGTTGTTCTTCAAGGGTTCTTCTAGAACCATAGCCTTTCTAAGACCCATTTGAGTACATAATTGGTTGCAGTTACATGCAGTTTAGAAAGTGGTTCTTTATGTGCGCTAGTGAAATAATTTGACAGCTGCCTCCACAGAGTCAGTTATACGTGTATATTCTCTCTTGCATCCACACTGTATAAAAAGGAATTAATCATCTTACTTAAAAAAGACACTTAACAATTTTCTCAGTTTGTTTCCTTTACATAATTAAACAGAGTTATGTCAAATAATTGGTAAGAAAAGTGATTATGCGCCTAACCTTTGCTTAAAAGCATGAGTGAGGAAGAACCACAGGTGAAACACAGTGAGAGTGCATGCACAGCTGTGGACTAAAGACACTCTCTGAGTGGCGGGGAGGGGGAGCAGAAGTGCAAGAACTTACAGTGAAATCACTTCAGGTATTTTGCTATGTTGCTCATTTATAGTGTTACTCATTTTAACCTATAATAACTAAATGAAGTCATGTCATGTGTAATAGGGGCGGGCAAATATATTTTATCACCAAATTGTTGGTTCAATTAAAGTAAAGTAGAATAAACTAGTTAATTTTGTAGCTTTTATTTTATTTTATTTGTACCTTTTTAGTGTAACAGGCCTTTGCAGGGGACCATTTTCACACAATCAAACCTAGGGCCAATTTAGCATAGCAAATCTGCATGTTTCAGACTATGATAGGAAACAGGAGAACCCGAATGTTTCCTCCAGGGGAGCACATGAACATGTGAAGAACACAAGAAACTTTGCACCTGAGCTGAGGATCGAACCGAGGAACCTAGAGGTGGTAATGTTACCCATTGCAACACTGTGCCACCTCTTTTGTTTTTCTTCACATCGACTAGTGGAACAGCTTTCACAGAACAATAATAATAGACTGCAAAATTTGCTATAATACTGTCTTGGGGATGGAAAATTCAGTAGCCCAAGTGCCTGGCAAAAACAGATTTTGTGTCCAATTAGTGTTCGGAACTTAGATACAGTCTCAATCTTTAAGTATAGACTGAAAACCTATTTGTTTAGTCAAGCTTTTTGTTAATAGGTTTTCTCTTAAATGCAGATCTGGAGTGGTGGGCTGCTTAATGTCCCAGAATGCCCTCATGCCTTTGGGCTCTCCCTTTTAGTTACACTGTCATAGCTAGTTCTGCTGGAGTCCCTGTTTTGCATTTGCACAATAGGCATTATTTATCAAGCTGGATATGAACAGTTACTACACTTTTATATATGGATCATGCTATCAAGTTTAAGTAGCTTGTTTATTTTTAGTTACACACAGAAAATGAATGAAAATTTTGTGAAACCCAGTCATTTCATACTAATTGCATTAACTAGAGTAATATCAAATATGAACAAAGAAAGAAAGAAAGCCAAATTAAATCCTAAATTAAAACAAATAAAACCAGTCATTCAATTAAGTATGGTGCTGTATAAAGGCAGGGCATGCTCAGGCAGTGTGCTGGGCAGCTCCATTTGTAACAGGATCTTCTTTTGATGCTATGCAACACTTCATTAGAGCCAGCACTAAATGATCGATCAAGTATGTCTCAAACTGCAATGTGTCATATAAACTGATCAGCCATAACATTAAAAACCACTGACAGGTGAAGTGAATAAAATTGATTATCTCATTAAATTGACACCTGTCAAATATTAGGAAGCAAGTGAACATTCAGTTCTCAGAGTTGATGTACTGGAAGCAGGAAAGATGAACAAGCATAAGGATCAAATCCCTACAACCATGCTCAAAATCTCATAGAAAGCTTTCCCAGAAGAGTGGAGGCTGACAACAACAAAGATGGGACCAACTAACTTTTAATGCCCAATGTTTTGGAATAGGATGTTCAACGAGCACATATGTATGTGATACAATTTCAATTACAATTGAAAGTTCAAGTTTGTGTCCACAAACTTACAGCCAAAGAGTGCACTAGTAAATATGGAGAAGTTGTCATCAATCCTCACATGTCCTCCCTACAAACTATGTTTGAATAAATCCTCAAAGTAAGTCAGTTTGGAAATGTTTTATTTGTCCTGTTTAATTATGCTGTAATCAACCTACTATTATAACAGCCAAGGCTTAAGCTATGTCCGTCCAGGAGAGTTTAATCACCTAATCTGGCATATTGTTGCTGCAAAATTGCTTTAGGCAAAATTGGTTATGCATGTATATAAGTTTAGCATTACTTCAACTTTCGAGCTAGAAACTGTACACAGCCACAGAAAGACTTTTCCTTTATTGATCAACTTGAATCATTTGTCCTCTTATATATAGGAACCCACAAAACTCTAAGTACTATGGAAGGTCTGGTCTGTTGCTCCTACAATGACCTCTATCCTTCC
>CM042570.1:11827500-11862500 GCA_023630585.1 Cranoglanis bouderius
ATACAGAATTGCCAAAGCATCAATATAGATAAGAAAGGAGAATTTAAAAAACAATAATAATAATAGAATAAAAATAGATAGTAATAATTACATAAATAAGTAAATAGAAATAAAAATATATATATAAATAACAAATTAAAAATAAAGTGACAAAATGCAAGGTGCCAGTGTAGGACAAAAGTATAAAGGTTACAATAATTATGTACATTAATGCCATACAATAAAATAAACTACAATAAGGTAAATTAGAAATAGAGTAAATGAGCAGTATGTTGAGTGTGTACAATTGTCCAGTGAAATGTGATTGGAGTAGTAGTCGGTTTCTGAGCATGTTCAGCTCAGAGATGAATTTTGCTGCAACAAGTGACTGCCCTCCCCTAGTAGTACCTGCATTTGGCTTCTTTCTGATAGGTTGGAAAACTGTGGTAAGAGCTTAGAGAATTTTTCAAAGTATTTTTCTCTTGTGTTATGACAGTTATTGCAGTGAAGGAGAAAGTGTGCCTCTGTCTCAAGCTCACCAGTCTTACAGTGACAGCACACCCTTTCTTCTTTTGGAAGCCATGTTTGCTTGTGTCTGCCTTTCTCTATGGCTAGGCTGTGATCACTGAGCCTGTATTTTGTAAGGATCTGTCTCTGTTTTGTATTTCTCTCTCTCTCTCTCTCTCTCTCTCTCTCTCTCTCTCTCTCTCTCTCTCTCTCTCTCCCTCTCTCTCACAGACAGAATAGGTAGACCTTAAGGGAGATAGTGATAATTGCACAGGCATGGTGTAATTACCTACAAAAAGGTACTGTGCTCAACTCTCAGCTGCTACAGAGCCCATCACCAGCATGCAGCCACATTTTTCATTGTACAAAATATGTTCCAAGTTCTGAATCCAGACTCCTCTCCTGACCAGTAAGAGGCTGACTGATCTGGGTTTATTGTGGTTCGGATATTAATTTTGATGAATGCTTGTTTTTAAATCACCATAATCTTATCTATTTTACAACTGAATGTAAAAAAAAAATGTTCCAGAGTAGGGCAAAAGCTTTCGGACCCATCACATCACATCATTTAAACACAAAAAGCATTCAGTGACATCAGTGTTGACAAAAATGAATGAATTAAGCAATTTCCCTTTAAAACCTAACAACATGAAATACAGAACAATTTTCTAGGTTTTAATACCATATTTAATTTTTTATCCAGACACTACAGCTGATTCACATTTTAACTGATTAATGCATTTATTGAGTGACTGATCGATTGACTGAACTGATTGATTGAGCAATGTATTGATTTAAGGCATACCCAGGTGTTACTTTATTTATATATATATATATATATATATATATATATATATATATATATATATATATATATATATATATATATATATATATATATATATATATATATATATATATATATACTGTATATATATATTCAATTCATCCAATTCATTCAATTTAGTGATCTCAGGTGATGAGGCCTGGGGCGCAGAGTTCCACAGCGTTCCAATTCATCCCAAAGTTGTTCAGTGGGGTTGAGGTCAGGGCTCATCTGTGCAGGCCACTTGAATTCCTCCATGCTGAAACAGGAAAGTGCCTTCCCCAAACCGTTACCACAAAGTTAAGCATCAAAGCCACAAAGAAAGCATACAATTGTCTAAAATGTTGTTGTATGCTGTATCATTAAAATTACAGTTGCATGGAGCTAAGGGGCTAGACCAAATCCTGAAAACCAATCCCAGACCATTATCCCTCCTCCACTTAACTTTACTAGAGTCATGGAACTCCATTTCATGAAGCTCCTGACACACACTGCTTGTGCTGATGTCGCATCTAGAGGCAATTTGAAACTCTGTAGTGGGTGATGCAACAGAGGACAAGAGTTTTTTTTTTTTTATGTGCTATGCACTTCAGCATTCTGTGGCCCTGCTAAGTGAGTTTACATGGTCTACCACTTCGTGGCTGAGCTGTTGTTGCTCTTAGACACTTCCATTTCACAATAATAGTTCACAGGGGCAGATCTAGCAGAGCAGAAAATTCACAAACTGTCTTGTGGCAAAGGTGGCATCCTTTGACAGTGCCACATTGAAGTCACTGAGCTCTTCAGTATGATCCATTCGACTGCCAGTGGTTGTCTATGGAGATTGCATGGCTACTCAAGTGCACAACACTGGAGAGAGGTATTAAGATTAAAGTGACTAATGTTTGTTATTATGTTGGTGATAAGAATAATTAAAGATGACTGTAAGGGTAATTAAAATATAAATATCCCTGTCTTACTTTATTTCTCTTTCTTAGAGGGCTGCGGTTTTTCTGCTGAAATCTTTAACAGTTCTCCACTTCTCTCCCATCATGCCATCATGATTTATTCAGGATGATAGATTCCGTACAGCCTCCCACAAATGGATCTCAATTTCTATCTATAGACATGACTCATGATTCTATTCATACATCTATGGGGTCCATACACTTGCACACACCCATAGTCTTTGCTTGATGGATGGTATATGAAAATGTAAAAATATGTATTATACACATAGATGTGAATATGAATAGTGGTGTTTTTTGCTGCGTGTGTGTGTGTGTGTGTGTGTGTGTGTGTGTGTGTGTGTGTGTGTGTGTGTGTGTGTGTGTGTGTGTGTGTGTGTGTGTCTATATTTTCCTGTATACTCATTTGCAGTCCACTGATGGCTGCTTTAATGTCACTGCAGGTACCCCTTAATATTTCCTTATTATAATCTTTAGCTTTTTTTTTATTGACTCATGGTCAAATAACTATTTGTCTCCCCTGCAATGCCCATGTTCACCCAAAATATAATCTTTCACACTCATTTGGACACTTGCAGTTTTTCTTATAAAAAATGTTTAAACACTGTTAGCACTAGGCTCAAATGTAATAGAAGAATATATCAGAAGAATATATCAGAAGAGTATCAGAAACCCAAAGATACATTTATAATCCTTAAAAAGAGACGTGTGTGTGTGTGTGTGTGTGTGTGTGTGTGTGTGTGTGTGTGTGTGTGTGTGTGTGTGTGTGTGTGTGTGTGCGTGTGAGTGTGTGTGCATTTCATCTTCCATTTCCTTCTCCTCAGGAGGCTTAACTGTCCACGTCACCATATCTCACTCGTTCCATCTGTTACCAAGGCAACCACAAGGTTGCTTCGTGTCTGGTTCTAGAGCAATGTGACATCCTCCCGGGTCACCACGGTAATGTCTCCAATAAAGTAAGGCATCATCTTTTTTGCTTACATTTACATTTCAGTTCTTTCACATTTCTAGCTGTGGCTTTTACTCATTTGAAATCCAGGCCGTGGAGACATTCTTCATATTCTTGTCTAGTTTGCATCACCCAGGAACATCAGTGGAAGGCTATATATTTTTCCAACCATCACTGAAATAAATGTAGTGAAACCATAAGCTGTAATGAGGCATTTGGATATGAAAGTGTTATCTTTAGACTGTTGACTCATGCTCTTTGGGAACATGTCTGCAGGGCCTGAGCCAGTTGGCTAGACACGCACAGTACTAAACAGAGCTACCCACAGCTAAGAGGAAATGATTACTAAGACAAAAAAAACAAAAAAAAAATCAGAAAATGATTAAAGCTACTCACGCATTTTATACAACCCACATCAGGTTGCTATAGATGGATTGTGTCCACAGAGCAGCTTTCCTCTATTATACTACCACATTTTCAATTGCTTCAGGGGAGATGGTTAATTTATCTTGAAAGAGGGGGTTGTGCTGCAGCAGAGAGGGAGGACAGATTGTTGCTATGCAATGACTGTCAGGTTCAATTTTTCCTGCTGTTACTGCTCGTAAACTGCAACTTTTGCAGATAGAATAGGTGGGTGGGCAGTTAAAACAGCTACTGCACACTATTGTGCAAGCAAGCATAAAGAACATCTTATGCATGACATATTTGCATTAACTCTATAAATAATACATGCATTAATGAGATTATGAATGGATACTGAGAAAAACTAAATTATGCTCTGTGTCTAAGTGTGCATTTAAACAGTAGGTTTATGCACCATATGTTAGAATGGTGTGGGAGATATGGCGTTGTCATTAAGCAGACAGACTGACACAAGTGCAACCAGTGTTGCACACAAACCAAAGGCAATACTCAGAAACGTGAAGCAGGCAAATGTTCTGGCAAACAGGCATAAATTAGACCAGGCTAGATCAGGAAACATGAAGCAAGCTCTGGTAAAAGCATTACACCAGCAAGCAGATACATTATATATGGCCTATTCCAAAGGCATATCCTTTTCCAAAGGCATGGCATTAATATGGAGTTGACACCTCCCTACCCCCCATCCTTTGCTGCCATAAGAGCTTCGACTCTTCTAGGAAGGCTTTCCACTTTTGGAATGTTGGGCATTTGTACCCAGATGAGCTTTAGTGATGTCAGGTGATGAGGCCTGGGGCACAGAGATCCACAGCGTTCCAATTCATCCCAAAGGTGTGCAATGGAGTTGAGGTAAGGGCTCTGTGCAGGCCACTTACAGTAAGTGTTTCCAAACCAACCTTGGCAAACCATGTCTTCATGGGGCTCATTTTTGCACAGGGGCATTGTCATGCAGTATCATGTTGGGCTCTTTAGTTCCAGTGAAGATAAATTGCAATGCTACAGCATCCAAAGACATTGTAGACAATTTTTGTACCTTCAATTTTGTGGCAAAAGTTTGGAGAAGGCCCACATATGAGGGTCATGGTCAGGCATCCACATTTTGGCCATATAGTCACACACACATTAACCCACTCATTCACACGTTTGGGCAGTTCAGCACAGCCGTTTCACCTACCTGCATGTTTCCGAAAGTGGAAGAAAACCTGAAAACCTGGAGCAAACCCATGGTAACATGTGGAACACATGCAAAACTCCACACAGACAGTAACCCAAGCTAAGGGTCAAACTGAGGACCCTGGAGCTGTGAGGCAGCAATGAAGAACAGAAATGTCAGAAAGAATTTTACTGATCAGACAAAACCTTTTTCTCTGGCTTGTCTGATAATCAGTATTTAGGAAATAAATCTTTCAAACACATTTGAAACCCTGAGAATTATGGGAAGATATTCATCTGTTCAATAATTATGGAAAAAAAAGTCTGCAGATTTGGAAGGATGTAAGGATGCAGTATTCAGCAGTTCAGATCAGCATGACTCATCAGAAAGCCGAGCAGCCCACTATTCCACCCAAAAGCCAGAATCATGGCAGAGAGAAAAAAAATAACAGAGAAGGTGAATGATAATACAACATGTATACAGCAAAGAAAACAAATACAAATACAAATACAAATAAGTGTGTGTGTGTGTGTGTGTGTGTGTGTGTGTGGGTGTGTGTGTGGGTGTGTGTGTGCAAGAGCATCTGATGTCATATGTTCTTAGCATATGAGTTATCAGACAGGACAGCTGTGCTTTCTGTCCTTTCCAAACAAGCTCCTTGCTATACAAATCAGTGAAGCGTGCTTAAATCTAATCAACTCACCTGCCAGTCTCACTGTTTCTCAGCCTTTAGCCATGTAATACATTACTGCACATTTACTGTCCTACAATACATTATGTCATTATTCAAATCACATCTTATATACAGTGATGTAGTGTGCACACACAAACCTGTACACATATTGCCTAGGTGCTGAGTTTTGTGTTATTTTTAAAGAATACTCTAATGGCTGTTCAGTTATGTGTGTGTGTGTGTGTGTGTGTGTGTGTGTGTGTGTGTGTGTGTGTGTGTGTGTGTGTGTGTGTGTGTGTGTGTGTGTGTGTGTGTGTGTGTGTGTGTGTAAGGCTAGATAGGAAAAGCAGAAGACAGTAGAGGAACAGTGACTGTTAGACGGTCTGAGTTGAGCCAACTACATCAAAGTAAAAGAGCAGTGAAATCTTAACAGCTGTCTCCTGGGGAACTGCAATACCATTTTTTGTTTAATAAAACAGCACTAATAACTTGGTTCATGACCTGACTTTACTGGTGATAGACTGCACTCACCCCTTCTTCCCTCTGTCTCTCTCTGCCAGATACAAGAATTTTCCAGGTTAAAACTGGTTGGGTTTAATCAGAAAAGGATCAGATTGTTTGACTGTATGTAGTCAGATTTAATGGTACTTTAATTTATTTGGTTTGAATCAAACCCACTCAGTGAATTTCCATTATGCACATTTGGAAAAGGTTTGTTTGCATTTCTTGGTGTCTTATTTCTGATCCCATCCCACCCATTCCCACCTTTTTGAGTTCTGGTTGACTCGTATATGTTCAGTGCGAAACTAAACTAGACCAAACAGAAAGGTGTTTTTTTTTTTTTTTTTTTTTTTTTTTTTTGGCTTTTTAAGTTTTGGAATAAACTCTACACTGTTAACCCTTACTGTAGTTCATAGGGTAAATAACTGTAAGAATGGCCAGTAAATTACTGTAATATAACCATACAGTATTTAACTGTAATATGCATTGCATCATGGGTAATTTCTGTGATGTCACTTATTAATTACGGTAATTTACTTTTTATGAACTGATCACAGTGACTAACTGGAGTTACTGGAGTAAAAAAGAGTAAGTTACTGTAATTGTAAAAAAAAAAAAAAAAAAAAAAAAAAAAGGTTGTGAAACTCATAGCGTGCGATGCCTACGAGTCATAAACCAAGGACCTGATGCATTAACACACTTTTGGAAAGAAATCACCTTTTGAAGTGTTTCTCCTCTTTTACATCAGTCTGTCTCCACATCAGTCTGTCTCCACCCGTGTCTCCGCCTTAGCGATAGCCCGTGTCTCTGCCTTAGCGTTAGCCCATGTCTCTACCTTCGCTTCAGTTTGTGTGGCCCGGATTTGTCACTTTCTGATCAACCCTCCATGGACTATCCCACAATGAGTAAGTAAATAATTGACATATTACTGAGAGTGTAAAAGTTTAATGTAACAAGCACAGCTACATCTCGGCTTCAGTTAGCTAGTTAACACAAGCTAATTATGTTCCCTCAACCTTGTGTCACTATGGTAACTTAGATGACCATCCCGAGTTAAAATTTTCCCCACATAATTAAGTTTAGCAAGAATTGACCTCTCCAAAATTCTTCAATTTCTTTCGTCTGTTCATATTAGTGGGTGAACAGTAAAGTACAGGATTTTCATTGGATGAACTATTCCTTTAAAGGGTGAAATCTGCTTATGGAAATATTAGCAAAACCTTGTCTTATGTGATTGTATTTATACTTGTGTAAGTATGTGTAGTTGGGGTCAGAGCGCAGGGTCAGTCATGATACAGCGCCCCTGGAGCAGGGAGGGTTAAGGGCCTGGCTCAAGGGCCCAACAGTAGCAGCTTGGCGGTGCTGGGGTTTGAACCCTGACCTGCTGATCAGTAACCCAGAGCCTTAACCACCAGATATAGAAAACTTTCAGCAATATGGGGATGCTATGTGATACTTCAGGTGCTTCAGATTGTATTTAGATTGTCTTCTGGGCAACTTTTTTTTTCTTCAGTGATTTCTTCATTCTGGCCCTACAGAGATGGACACTCTGCACTTCTGAAGTGAATAATATGGATAGAATAATCTATGTTTATTACCTTGTTACCATTTTATCAATCCTTTATCTTGATTGATTGTTTCTTTATATACTTCGTTATTGACTGCTTCCACTAGTAGTATGTAGCAGTAGTTAGTACTAGTACTATGTTAAATCTATTTTAATGTTTATATTGTGTTATTATATTGAGTACATAGGTCAAGTTACCTAAAATGTGTTTTAAATAGGTTTATATTGTGTTATTACTGAATATATTGGATAAGTTACCTGAAATGCATTTTATAAATGTATAATGTGTTATTATATTAGTTCATAGACTGTGTGTTTAATGGTTGTTTATTATTAATGTAATACTTGATGTTTATTATTGTAGTTACAATTTGTAATGATGCTGGAATATTTATATTAGTTTATAATATTTCAATCGACTGTTATATTTACTATTGCATATGGTTAACCAATAAGTTAAATGCGTATTCAATATGTGTCATTACATGTTTTTAATATGTTCATTAATTTATGGTCATTATTAATAACTACAGGGTGTCCCGAAAGTCTCCATACATATGGGAAATAAACACTTTTTACCAAAATGTCTTGAACACATGAAATACCTGAACTGGCTAGGGGTTTGTTGACTGTATGTTAAAAATATGGCTAAATCAAAATAATGGTCCAAAAAGTTAAGAGAAGAGATCATCGCCCTTCACAAACAAGGAACAGGATACAAAAAGATTGCGAAAGCACTGAATGTTTTTAGAGACACCATTGGAAGCATAGTTCAAAGTTAAGGGAACAGTGGTTACACCACCTGGTTGGGGCAGAAAAAGGAAGCTATCAATGGCTGCAACCAGATTTCTGAGAAGGCAGGTTGTGAAAAACCCTCGAGTTACTGCAAAAGACCTGCAGCAAGACTTGGTGGCAACAGACACTGAGGTTTCAGTGAGCTCAGTAAGGGGCGTACTAAACACAGAAGGTTTCCATGCCAGAACTCCAATGCGTACACCACTACTGACCCAAAAGCACAAGAAAAGTCAAGAAGCTGGTGTCTGGCTATGCATCTCATTTGCAGCAGGTCATAACAGCAAAAGGGTCTCTACTAAGTACTAAAGGTGCTTACCATGAAGGGGTTGAATAATTTTGAGACTGGAGAAGTCATTATAAGTTGCATTTTCAGTGGAATTTGGGGAAACCACTTGAAGCATTCATTGTGTTGAGCTATCTCAATTGCGTTTGTTTGATTTGTCTATTGCAAAAAATAAAAATAAATAAATAATAAAAACAAACAAACAAACAAACAAACAAACAAACAAACAAACAAACAAACAAATATATATATATATATATATATATATATATGACAATGGGCTTTAACAAACACATCACACACGACACTGCTCTGGAAGTGTTGTGGACCCTATGCATAGAGACTTTGGGACACCCTGTATTTTCAGGCATTGAGAAACAGTTGTATGATATTAATCATAAGACTTTGCATCCACAAAACAAACAAAATTAATTCACCCATTAGCACCAAGTTAGTAAGTGACAAGCAAATTAAATTGTGTCTGACCCCGATCAAATAAACTGCCAGAATGATCAACCGAGAAGTGGATGTCCGCGAACATATGCTGACGAAGGCACAACCGACGTGGTGCTGGCAATCATAGTTCCCTATGTATGGTGACTTTTAGTTCCCTGTATTACTATTTTACTATATAAGGAAAAAATATATACAGTATGTATATGAAAATATACCAATAATATATATTTTAAAATATGAATTTATTCGAATGAACTTTTTTAATAAAACAAAATGAACAATTTAACAGCAGTAATATGGTTATATATAACATTAATCTATTTTTTATTGTATAGGACAATTACAGCTTGTTGCTATTTTTATTTATTTATTTTAATATACTCCAGCCACCAATTACAGTAATTAGTAAATATCTGTAAACAGCCATTGCAGTAGCTTATTGTAAGCAGGTTTTTACAGTGACTACCTGGCAACAGTGTTGCCAGTAAGTTACTGTAAAAAAAAAAAATCCTGGTAAGGTCTAACAGTGTATATCATGTCTGAGGCACAGTCTAATCAAGGTTAAGATGTGAGCAGTATTCTCTGAGATCATTGGCAACATTTCTATGTGGAAGTAGTAAGTGTGGGCTAGCATTGACCATCATTGACCACTTCTTTCTGATAATGATGGTAATAAAAGTTGCATGTGTTAAAAAGGCTGTTTGATCAGTAAGTCTCTAATTTAATTTAATTTAATAAGAACCTCTAATGTAATACTTTTTAAATAACTGAAAAATAGTAACAGAGCAAAGTTATCCTCACCCGATTTATTCAATTAATGGGTCCACTAAAATTACAGTTTTTGACCAGGCATTGATTCACACAGAAATACATTACAGTGAAAAAGGAAAAATGGCCACAAGGCCATTATTATGCCTGGGTCACAATGGCATTAGGAAAACACATCTTCTTCCATGACTGTTTAAATATCACTTCAGAACAACAGCCAATAATACCATTTGGAAAAATATTGGAAATATTGGAAAAGTAATTATAATACATAAACATATAATTATATGAATCACTCAAAATCATCAAAACAAATCACCCTTGATCAGAATAAGAATCATACAGGATCTTTAGTCATACACATACACTCCTCATACACTCCTAAAGAGGAGACAGGACCAAATTAGACTTTCTGAGTTGGGCTTTTTGTTGATTGCCCAATCATACTCCTCAACCCACTCTCTGTGATGAGATCTCTATGGCAACATCAGGGCACTATTCTGGGTTGTGTTAGTCACAGTAAACTGTAATGTTTTCATCTGCTTCTTTACTTCTGGCAGAGTTACAAGAGGTATCATAATCAGAGCTTATATTAGAGTGCACACACACACACACACACACACACACACACACACACACACACACACACACACACACACACACACACACACACACACACACACACACACACAGTGGCTTAGGATTAGCACGTTTGCCTTGCACCTCTGGGGTTGGGGGTTCCCCGCCTCCCGCCTCCTGCCTCCTCCCTGTGTGCACGGAGGTTTGCATGTTCTTTGCATGTTACACTCACTGATGTGTAATTGAAGGTGGGAGGACATGCAGATCTCTGCTGTGTCTATTTTTTCGTTGACAGACCACATAAACAGATTGCAAGCTTCACCATGTTTCATACCCCTGTGAAGATGTGTGTATCTGTGTATTGTCCCACAGTGGTAGTAGAGATTGCACCTTTAAACAGGGCTTTCACTCATACTATACCCATATTCTTAATGTCTTGTTACTTTTTGCCATGCACAACACACTAAAACAACACACACACCAGTCTCTCTCAGACTGAGGAATGTGCTGTAATAAATGAAGGATGGGTAGCATTAGCTTTGGGGAGTTTTACAGTCACAGAGGTGGTATTGTTATAAATGGTTAATAACATTAGTCTCTCTCCCAGTCAGATCTTTCGAAGTGATTTATGCACGCACACACACACACACACACACACACACACACACACACACACACACACACACACACACACACACACACACACACCCCACACTGATGTCTGACCTGACGCAGCCCACACTACAGTGAACAGTGAAGAGGGTTATTACAGTGAATGGGTTTGTTGAAGGATTGAGTGAAGGGGTCAGGTTGCTTGAAGAAGAAGAAGAAGAATAAGAAGATTAAGAAGAAGAAAAAGAGGAATGCTTTTATTGCCATTGCGCAGCAGTACAATGAATTTTACAGTGAAGCACCTGATGGTGCTAGAAGTATTCTTAAATAAAAAGTATATAAATATAAATATAAAATTAGAAAAGTAAAAATGTAAAAAAAATAAAAAAAAACATACATTCATACATCATTATTAAACATATTGTATTCACATGCGAACACACATTGTTCCACATTCAGTTGCATACTAGTAGATGTGTAGACCGTGATGAGGTAGCAAATGGAGGGACAGTTGGTGCATGGTGGGTGGGTGATGGGGATGTCAGTAGGACAGAGACCTTTGTTTCGAGTTCAGTTCTCTGACGGCACTGGGGTAGAAACTATTTAGGAGCCTTGACATCTGTGTCATGATGGACCTGTGGTGCTTTCTGCAGCACAAAAGGTGAGAAGGTGGTGACCTGGGTGGGATGTGCCTCTGATGATGCTTGTCGCCTGGCAGAGACACTGAGTGCTGTAGATGTCCTCCAGTGCAGGTACCTGTGTGTTGATGATCTTCTGGGCTGATTTGATGACTCTCTGGAGAGCCTTCTTGTTAGCCACAGAGCATGTAGAGTAATGTAGAGTGGGGCAGGGTCCTCCTTCTGTTTCCAGGAGCTGATAATCAGCTCTTTGGTTTTGGAGGTGTTGGAGTGCCAGCTCCAGAATGTTAACAAAGCACCATTCTGACAGTTTGCAGACCTCCTCCCTGTAGGCAGACTTCTGACGTCATCTAATAACTCTGTAGTGTTCAAACAGGAGTCACACATACACACTACACCTGACACTACAGTCAGACTATACACACTGTCAACATACTAAAAGAAAAACACTCCCTACTTTAGATAATGTTAAGCTGAGAGTGAGAGCTGTAGCATTACGGACAGACTGTAATTTGTGAGACAACATGCACACCAACATCATCATAGATCGCTCACTTGTAAATCTATCTGTTCATTAACCAAGTGACAAGAGGGCGTTACTCTACTGCGAGGTAAAGATTATATCTCAAATGGAGGCAGCACAATTAGCAAATTACCCACAGGTCTGTATATGTAACAAATGTATTGCACTACAGAAAACCTGCTTCTCCTTAATGTCAAGCTGATGACCGTATTTTGTTTGCAGGTTGCTAATTAACCTCAGGTTCCTTCAGACATTCTTTTTACATCCCCAGTTTGACAGAGGTGAAGACCCTGCCCTTGTAGCTGATATATTCCACAGCATGCAGCTTGCAGGCCTAACCAGACCCACTGTCCTGCATAACAATGAATCATTTAGTTTCTGTGTTCATGGACTGAGGTCCGTAATTATTACAAACACCCAAATATATTCTCTCTCTCTCTCTCTCTCTCTCTCTCTCTCTCTCTCTCTCTCTCTCTCTCTCTCTCTCTCTCCCCCCTGCTAATATACAGCAGTTTATATGTTCTCCTAGTAGTATGATAGATTGTCAAATGTTTGGTGTTTGTGTTTAATTTTGTGGTAGAATTTTTCTCAGATGTCTGTGTATTTTGCGCATTCTGTTAGGAAGTGCAACTCTTAGGAAGTTGTTCCCACTGAGTCAGTACCTTGTCAAGGTGGTTCTCAGTTTTTTTATCTGTCACTGTTAACATATAGACTGTTTAGGATTGTTTGCTTGGATCAACTCTTAGTATTGCAGGGCTTTGTAATGATATGATTGGGGTTCACTGAGTTTTAGGTGTTTCCTGAATTAGATTGCTCGTTTCTGTATTTTTATAATTAGTGGATATTTGTCTAATTCTGTCCTGCATGTATCAAGTCAGTACAAAAACATTTTAGATTCCCAAACATTAGTTTTCTAGCGCAAAATTAAAAGGTTATAGCCGCACATTATGTAAGACTACGTTTCAGACAGAAAACACAAAGAAGGCTGCTGGGTTTTTCTGAAAAAATAAGAAGCGAGTGCGAAAGTCAAAGTCTCCAGAAGAACTGTGGCTGGTTCTGCAAGATGCTCAATAAAACTTACCAGCTCATTTCCTTATAAAACTGCACTAATTGTAAAGGAGACTACTATTTTTATTTTTATTTATTTATTTATTTATTTATTTATTTATTTATTTTGTCACACCAAATATTGACTTTGTTTCATTCACTACTGTTTACTGCTCTTTATGGTTTTTTTTTTTTTATGTAGAAACATTTAATTTCATTATTTTGAAGGCATCCTTGCTCTACAGCATTTCTTTGCATGTGCCTAAAACCTTTGCACAGTACTGTACTTGTAGGATGTTTTTACAGAATTCTGCATGCGGGGTTTCAACTGTATTTTTTTTTCCTATTTGGCAAATTCTTGATTTGTTAGTGGACCCCACACCTCACTAACATAGAGGGCAATCAGCTCAAATATTCATATTTTCAGCCAAATTCTAACAGGAATCTCTCTCTCTCTCTCTCTCTCTCTCTCTCTCTCTCTCTCTCTCTCTCTCTCTCTCTCTCTCCTTTTCCCCCTGCACAAAACACCCTTGGGTTCTGTTTGCTGCTTACAGATGGACGTACTGTTCACAGATCATGTTGATATAATAGTATTTGAAATGACCAACCTTGAATACATCTTTATTTTTCTATTTTTGTGTATAAAGGCACACAAAGCTACTTCTCATGCCTGGGGACCCTCCTACCAGCAGGTGTGTGTAAATTAAGTGCAAATAAAAAAAATATGTAAATAACAAAATAATTGCATAACTGTTGGGCATTAAATAAAGAAAAAATAAAGCAAAAGTCTTAGGCAATCTTTTTTTAGTTCAAATTTTGTTATAGATGTTTGTTTTATGATATGTGCATTATTGACACTGTACAAAAACGTTTTATATTTGCAAACAGTACTTTTCCAACAAAAAATGTAATGCTACAGAAAAATGTTGTATGTCTGTAAAGAAAGAAACATATTACATAACAGACCACTACTTAGACAGAAAACAGATGGATTTTCATCCAAAAAACAAGAAAGTGCGAAAGTCAAAGTCTCCAGAACAGCTGTGGCAGATTCTCCAAGATGCTCAGTAAAACATGCCAGCCAATTTTCTTATAAAACCACACAAATTGTACCTGAGACTACTGTTAGGTTTCTTAGCTCTCTGCTAACCAATTTAATTTCGCAAAACATTATTACAAAGATGATTAGATGACAAGGGGCTTTGTGACAGACATTTTACATCATCGGGGGAAATACAAGTGGATGAACTTTGAATTCTGAGACAAGAAGGTTCATAAACTGGTTTAATAATTTAATTATTTAGTGTCATTTTTATTAATATTTACAAAAAACTGATTTTTTTTAAAAGAAATAATATAGTTTTGGAAGTACTGACCAATAATTACTTGTGCAGTTTTTAAATAAATCTTCTGAATATGTGTAAAACTTACACAATCTACATGAGGAAGCTGCTTAGACTTAGGTTCAGAGGGGACTGTATATTCAACATCATCAGTCTTTCACGAGGTCAACAAATTCACACAAACATGAATAAGTAATCTAAGCAGAAGCTTGCTTCTAGCACCCTACCTACTGACTTAAATCAGAACATTACCATAATAATGACCAGCACACTGCATGGATGATGTGAGCCCCACACTATTTCAGCAAGCAGACAAGTCAGGAGGTTTATAGTTGGGATCATTAATTGACATCAACAGTGTTTATGATGTCTCTTTTCACTGGGACACATCAACAGGCTTTTAATTTATTCATTGCTATTATTACCCAGAAGCCCTGCCCCTCTTTAAGCCATTGCAATCATCGGGGTCTGTGATAGCTCAGTGAAGAGAATAAGCTCAGAATACTGAAGATCATGTAAAATTGTTGTCCAATAAACATGTGCACAATGAGAATAAGCATCAGATATATAATTTTCCAAAGCAAATGAATTACAGTGTGATTCATCTGAATTGACAAATAATGGCATCATAACCAAGTAAGACTTTTTGGTTTGTGCACTCAGCACATTACTTGAAAAATGAATTAGAAATTATTAAATAGATTAATTAGTTGATAATATCTTTTCTCAAGTTCAGCCATCTGAGAAAAATAATCAAAACTTGTTTGTTTTTTTGTTTTTTGTTTGTTTTTTTCATTCCTGCTTCCTAATGTTGCATTACAATGAATTGCTAAATATTTAACACAAGCAAAAACAGCATAGAATTTATTCAGCTTTTTTTAGGCACAGATTTATTTTTATTTTTTTCACAGTGTTGAGTTTTTTTTTACACACTACATAACTTTATTAACAGGTGAGGAGTGCAGCACAGAGAGGACAGGCTAACAACATCTGTAAGAAGAAAGAACCAAAGAAAAATCAGGCAGGAGAGTATAGTAAAACCAAGAGACATCATGGAGCACGCGCACACACACACACACACACACACACACACACACACACACACACACACACACACACACACACACACACACACACACACACACACACACAGTTAAGCAAACCACTGAAATCTATTAATTTATTATTAATAATAGCAAATGGTGATGGAAAAGTACAACATATTCTTCTAATGCCTTGTTTAGCTTTGTATATATTTATATACAAAAAAATATAAATAGATTTCATTTCGTAAATGTTCATTGCTATTCGGTGCTATTAGAGACAGCATTCTGCATAGGGTGGACTAAATGTTCAATCACTGACTGAGTGAAAGAGTATGTTTCATGATTTGTCAGATGTGTCAAGGCTTACTGGACACAAAATACGTCTATACATAATTCTACTTTAGAAAATATGTTACAACAGGAAGAGGCTAAATTGCAGCCTGCTGAAGGGACAGACATTCATATAACCATACATATGGCAAGTATTTATGAAAATAAAATATGCAAACTAACAGAGACATGAAAAAGCATAGCTGGAAAAGGGGTGAGGCAGACACACACACACACACACACACACACACACACACACACACTAACTGCTTTTTAATGACCGCTGATGGGTAAATTAGAACCGGAACTACAAAATAACATGGAAAAATCAGATCATGCTTAGAATGTTCCTCTTTTTTACCATGGTTACCATCTGAATGGTCTACCACAAAATAATCTAAATGTTAACCTACACAAAAGGCATCCATGGCTTTGTCATAAGCTGGCAAAATGCAATTAAATAGTTTATAGTTTTGACTGTGTGCATTTGGGTAAGTCTGAAGAGCCGGGGGGGAAAAAGAAAGACCAAATTCGACTTCCAGACAATAACATTTTCTTCTATTATCCATGGGATCTCTGGTGTGTCATTAGATTAAAGGAATGTGACACTTGCAAAGAGCAAACAATGAGCAAAGCTTCTAATGGACAATCACAGATGAGAGGGCGGCTTTGTGAACTTCTTGGCATTAGTGTGCTACACGAGAGGCTTTGTTAGGAACATTACTGATCAGCCGCTCAGTAAATATGGTTAGTTGTGGAACTACAGATAGCAGAGAGAGTATACTGGTGAAATTAAGTCATTCTGTCAACATCAAATTTTTGCTTAATGACTATGTGTGTGTGTGTGTGTGTGTGTGTGTGTGTGTGTGTGTGTGTGTGTGTGTGTATGAAAATGCGTATATGTTTGGCACAGTGACATGAGAGATTTGTACATCAGTTATTACAGAGATAGGATTAACCCAGTATGCTGTAATTATTGGCTGTTTCCAAGAGAATGGCTTAAGGGTAAATTTTAGCACATTGAAAAATCTTAATCTACCTACGCTTTGGTTTGATAGGGCACAAGGAAGCTGGATATTTGTATAAATATACATGTAATTATAGTTGCGTCTTTTTTAGGATAAAAACTACTCAACTCAGCATCTACATAGCTACTAGTAAATAGGTAAATATGTTATCATATGTTAAACTGCTGCTAAAAGCTGTTAATATCTTCAAACTACTCTGTATGCTGAAAGCTAAAAAATATTTTATTTGTCCACAAAATGCAGCACAAAACATGTTTTTGTGCTACACCTGTAACGATGCAAGTTTTTGGATTATATCCTTCATTGCACAAAACCTAAAGATGTTTTATTACTGAGCAAGGCAGATATGTCTGAACTTGTTTGATATGGCACACACTGTTTCAAATAGTCTGTGATATTAGTTAGTCTTTCGGATTTTTTAAAAAGTTCCTGCTGGTAATATTGAAAGTAGTGTAATACTGAACTATAATGCCTAACATGTCACATGCACCTCTTCTTTCTTTTCTTCACGAACACATTCTCACCTAGTAAAATACACCATATCAAAGAATGAAGACACCACTGGTAAAACATCTGCTCTTATCCACCCACTCTTATATAGTATCGAGAGGAAGGGGAAGTTACAAATAATTTTCAAATATTTCTTAGATTTCAAATGAGTCCAAGCCTCACTCACACTACATCTTTATATGAGATAGAGGTACCCAATCCAGTACACAAGGTTGAAGAGGCCAAAAGCAGTCGGGAAGAATATTCTGGAGTAGGAGTCAATTTTGGACACATGAACGTGCATCCTGTTTTCACGCCATGCCCCTGAACGACAGTCATCAAAGCAGCAGAAAAAACTTGTGCAGTCTTTCCCATCCAGACACTCGTATGTGTAATCATCATCATCATGATAGGGCGCAATGTTGTTCATCTGGAGCAGAGACGTCCCTGGTCTGATGTTCGCCATGCTTGATTTCTGGCATAGAGGAACACAAAATTATTCTGCGCATTAGAATGCTGGCTAGGCCTTAGGCAAAGAATAATGAAAGAACATTTATTATTATGCTGAGTTAAATTTTAAGAACTGTGATTTTAATTAAATAGTTAAAAAGCAAAAGGGGCGGCAAAATTTTAAATCTAAAACATCTGAAGAAATTGCATTTTATTAAACATTATTTAAATTTTATGTTCAAAGACATGTTTTGGCTGTGGTTGGTCCATGAAGTCCTATATCTGTTTGAGTTTATATATCTGTTTGAGTAAGTTGCTATGATCACATACATATTTACAGTATATATCCATCTACATTCATTTGATGTTTAGACAGTCCCTCTATGATTTTGAGAATTTGCAATCGCAGTAATTAGCGATAATTAGTAATTGAAATTTTTCAAAATTACTGCAGATTTTCCACAGATTTGGGCCAAAACGCATCAAGTGACATCATGACAACATGCATTCAGTCAAAGCCCGCTTCGATTCACGTGTGTCGAACATGAGTACAGCTAAAAAGTGCACACCGTTCAAAACAATTTCGTGCAGTTACAATTTCGCCAATTCAAGTGGTTTTCTGCAACAAAAAAACCTCACAAAACTTTTTTTAAAAAGCCACCGCACAATCCAACATTTTTGGCCGCACCGATCACAAAAAACTCAATCCTGTACGGACTGTTTAGAACTGCTTTTGTATTGCTTTGTTCTGCCACACACTGCACAGAGTATTATAAGCTCACCGGTGCACTGCTCGACTTGGTTTTTTTGTTCTGACGGTTACTGGTGAAGTAGTGCAGTGTTCCATACTCCATAAGTGCAGCAAAGGTGAAGATGAAGCAAACAGACACAAACAAATCCATGGCTGTCACATAAGACACTTTCGGCAATGACTTCCTGGATATGGTGCTTAGGGTTGTCATAGTAAGGACAGTTGTAATACCTGTGACAAAAAAATGGGAAAGAACAGCAATTCCCTACAGACAACTGAAATCATGTTTAAATGGAATTTGTGAAATTAGATAAAACTATATATAATTTAATATATATTTTTTTTTAATCTATTCTGAATTTAGCTTGCAAGCTACCTAAAGATGTTCGGGCAGGCACAGCGTCTTTGTTGATCCAGAAAGAAACCCAGGACAGCACTACAATCATGCTACAGGGGATGTAGGTCTGGATGGTGAAGTAGCCCATTCTCCGGCTCAGATCAAAGAAGATCGTCATAATCACATACTCCCCTGAATAAAACAATCATCAAAATCTTACACATCACACTCACCTATATATACTATATTGTAATATATATACAGTACTGTGCAAAAGTTTTAGGCACATGCAAAGAAATGCTGTAGAGCAAAGATGCTTTCAAAATAATGAAATGAAATGTTTCTACATTTAAAAATAAATACCGTAAAGAGCAGTAAACAGTAGTAAATGAAACAAAGTCAAATTAAAATAAAAAATAGTAGTCTCTGGTAGAATCTGTGCAGTAATCATCAAGATTAAAACAAAAATATTATTATTATTATATATAATATTTCGCTTTTCATGATATTCTAATTTTTTGAGATGCAACTGTGTATATATGTATATATATATATATATATATATATATATATATATATATATATATATATATATATATATATATATATATATATATATATATAGCTGCAATCAAAATTATTCAACCCCCATTGCAAATCAGGTTTATTGTCAAAATTTACAGAGTTCCAGCTGTTTGCAATGAACAAATCAAACAAAAGCAACTGAAATAGTTCAACACAATGAATGGTTTCCCCAAATTCAAATTCAACTAATCAAGGGCTTCATTAGTTGCACCAGGTGTGCTTGAGCTGGAACACATGAAATACCAGAAACTGGCTAGGGGCAGAAAATACATGAAATACCTGGTCGGGGCAGAAAAAGGAAGCTATCATCGGCTGCAGTCAGATTTCTGAGAAAGCAGGTTGTGAAAACCCCTTGAGTGACTCGAAAAGACCTGCAGCAAGACTTGGTGACAACAGGCACTGAGGTTTCAGTGAGTACAATATGGCATGTACTAAACGCAGAAGGTTTCCATGCCAGAACTCCAAGACGTACACCACTACTGACTCAAAAGCACAAGAAATGTCGGCTCAAAATCATATAAATAAGCCACAGAAGTTTTGGGATTCTGTTCTGTGGAACAATGAAACAAAACTGGAACTTTTTGGCACAAAGGATCAGCGGTATGTCTGGAAAAAGATGAATGAAGAAAGAACACTCTGTCCACAGTCAAGGTGGCTCGGTGATGCTCTGATGGCACTGGAAACCTGCAGCTTGTGGAAGGCAAGATGGATTCATTGATTCAAGATGGATCAGGAAATGCTAGGAGAAAACGTCAAGCCATCTGTGAGGAAGCTGAAGCTTGGTCGTCATTGGATCTTCCAACAGGACAATGATCCCAAGCATACCTCAAATTCCACCAAGGCTTGGTTGCAGAAGAAGTCCTGGAAGTTTCTACAGGGCCAACACAGTCACCTGATTTGAACCCCATAGAAAATCTCTGGTGGGATTTGAAGAAGGCGGTTGCAGCACACAAACCCAAGAATATTACTGAACTGGAGGCCATTGCTCATGAGGAATGGGCTAAGATTCCTCAGGAACTCTGCCAGAAGCTGGTGTCTGGCTATGTATCTCATTTGCAGCAGATCATAACAGCAGAAGGGTCTTTACTAAGTACTAAAGATGTTTGCCATGAAGGGGTTGAATAATTTTGAGACTGGAGAAGTCATTATAAGTCACATTTTCAGTTGAATTTGGGGAAACCACTTGAAGCATTCCTTGTGTTGAGCCATTTCAGTTGCTTTTGTTTGATTTGTTCATTGCAAACAGCTGAAAGTCTGTCAATTTTGACAATAAACCTGATTTGCAATGAGGGTTGAATAATTTTGATTGCAACTGTATTCCTCCTACACAGCTGTTTCTGTTTCAGTTAATGATTGTGTTTCAACCTACACATTGATGGGTTTCAACCTACACATTGATTTGATGATCATTAACACCTGTTTGGTATAATTGTTTAATCATACACCTGACTATATGCCTACAAAATTCCTGACTTTGTGCAAGTGTACCTAGAAGAATTTATGCTGTTTTGAAGGCAAAAGGTGGTCACACCAAATATTGATTTGATGTAGATTTTTCTTCTGTTCACTCACTTTGCATTTTGTTAATTGATAAATATAAACTATTAGCATGTCTATTTTTGAAAGCATTCTTACTTTACAGCATTTTTCACAACTGCCTGAAGCTTTTGCACAGTACTATATATATATATATATATATATATATATATATATATATATATATATATATATATATATATATATATATATATATATATATATATATATATATATATATATATAGTGCCTTGACAAAGTCAAGTTTCTGTTGCTGTTAACCATGTTTAAAACTGATTTTCCACAGCATACATAACCCCTTACAAGGTAGCATTGCTTTCATTTTGGTTTTTATATCTCACAAACATTGCATAATGTGGAGCAGAATCGTTGCCCTAAAATCCCATTTTTTACATTGCAGGAAACTAAAATGTCACTGACTGACATTCCACAGACTGACATTCACTGCTCAGCTCATTATCTAATGATCATCCTTATTTGACAACTTACCAGACTGAGTATGTGCCACATCAGATGTGTTGCGCAGGCCAACAAAGGCAAACTGGTAAAGTCTCCAGTACCTCTGGTCAGCTACCTCAACAGCTCGACGCTGCCATCTATACTGGATCTCATTTTTTGGATACCCATCTGTAAAATAAAACATACACATACACATCTCCCAAAAAACTCATGCACTGTACATCACAAACACTCAGCTATAATGTGTAGCACACACACAAAAGAATGGCAGAATGGCACTGAGGCATACAAGACATATCATGCCTTTTCCTCAATTTTCTACCCAGGGTGATTGATAACACATGAAAAGCTGAGGGAGAGCGCACACAGCAGATGCAGGGATGACAAACACTGAAAAACAGACTAATGTAAAGGCGGCTGAAGAGGGATGAGTATTCTGCAGGAGAATGGTACACTGTCCTTCCTCATTGAGGGACTGGAAGATGGTATTTGGGGCAGGCCAGAGGTAATGTTTGGGAACCATTTGGCCACAATAGGTGGTGAATGAAAATTGGTCAGCTGACAAAGGCAATGTGTGGGATTGTTTGGCCAGCAGCACTCAGGACGGGGCTGAGGCTGAGTGACAGACTGATGATAACAGTTTTAACACCTACAGCTTGAAAACTCCAGCGGACACGAATGTTCATCCATAGGAAAGTTATGCAGCTTAAGGTAGCATTCCGCATTAATAGTCAACCTGACAAAAACAGAATAGTGTCAGAAAAACAAAACAAAAAAAAGGTTGAGTCTCACAAATGCACTGAGTTGTGCAAACTACTACGTTTCATGACTCTATAACCTCAGTCTATTATTCAGTTTCAACTAACATAAATAGATGTGGATTAAATGAGTTAATGACTTAAACTGTATGTGTCCACAGACAGCAGGGGCATTTTTTCTTACAGAAGCAAATGCTACAGGACAGGAGAACACGAGCACAAATCTCAGCTGCACAAACAACAATCAACCAACACAAGCGTAAACAAAATGGCTGCAATGACACACCTTAGAGTGTACATTACACGTCCATTGCTCCAAAGGCGCAGAAGCCGGTTGGGTGTAGTGATCCAGTGGGCATCAGATTTGCGGGAGTTGCGGAAAAACGTATCAGGGATCCAGATCTTTCCCACCATGTTGCTGTTTAGCATGAGGAGCTTCATGGTGCTGTTAAACTTGAGCCGGCTGTCATACCATGTCTGAGCAAAGAAGATGTCTATGGTGTACTCCTAATGATCAGAGCAACAAAAACCACCAAAATGTAAATGGTAAGATGTTTATAAGTTATAAGCACGACATCCTCCTAATATCTTTGTAGATCTGTGGTATTAGCTCACCATGTTGATGGGATCCACTGGGCCTATGCTGTTCACATACACGGCTGTCTCGATGACAGTGGGTCTTACTGGAAAACAAATACAGCTCTACTTAGATATGGGCTCAAATCAGTGTAATGCTTTATAATACTAACATTTTAATTAACATACTGATTTGTTATTGTGCATTCACAATCATAGATATAGATTATATTATTAATAATTAAAGGTGATAAATAATTCAAAGTGATCCACAACCTATTGAAATCCTTTTTGAAGTCCTAGATGAAATGTAACGGTTTATGTCTTAGTATTTTTGAATTAAACTTGCTAATACAAAAATAATCATATGTAAATGAATGACTATGTGTTGCACTATTTCAACAGCATCAAAACAATGCAGTTCGAAAGGGATGATGAATCACAAAAAGCCCACTGGGCCACTTCACACCCCCTCACTGTCAGCTCTGAGCACTAATGAACTCCACTCATCCTCTCTCCCGCTTGTGCTCCTGTTTCTCCTTCTTTCTTTATATCTTTGTCCATTTTTCATATGCACTTTAGCACAGAGACAAAGAAGGAAGATCAACATTGATTTAACTCTACTGTGCCCTGATACAGTTGTGATCAGTCATTTTAACCAACTGAGCTATGGACAGTATCTTGTTCATATTCATCTTATATTCTTCTAGCAAAGTATAAGCACTCCAGCATGATACCCTTGAACACAGCAAAAAAAAATATTATTGCATGGTCAATATTTAGAAACACCCCCTTTGGCAAGTATCACAGCTTGTAAACACTTTTTGCAGCCAGCGAAGAGTCTTTCAATTCTTGTTTGTGGTAACCCATTCTTCCTTGCAAAAGGCTTCTAGTTCTGTGAGATTCTTGGGCCATCTTGCATGCACTGCTCTTTTGAGGTCTATCCTCTTGTGAGGGCCATGCGAAAACCTTCAGCTTTCGAATCTTGAAGTAGTCCATTGTGGATTTTGAGGTGTGTTTAGGACCATTATCCTGTTGTAGAAGAACAGTGCACCACCACTCCAAAGTTTGCTAAATCTTCCTGAAGGTCTTTTGCAGTCAAACGGAGGTTTTGATTGGCCTTTCTAGCAGTCCTACCAGACCTCAGCTTGACCTCAACCATACCTGTCAACCACCATTTCTTAATTGCATTACAAACTGAGGAAACAGCTACCTGAAAACGCTTTGCTATTTTCTTATAGCCTTCTACTACTTTGTGGGAATCAATTATCTTATTTTTCAAAGTGCTAGGCAGCTGCTAAGAGTAGACCATGGTTGTTGATTTTTTGGGACAAGGCTTGAGGATTCAGAGTATTTATAAAGCTTTGAAATTTGCATCACCTGGCCTTTCCTAACAATGTCTGTGAACAAGCCATAGCTCTAACATGCTAATTAAGGTCTGAGACCTTGGTAAAACTTTTCTGAGAGCTCAAATCTCTTGGGGTGCCAAAACTTTTGCATGATGTTTCTTTACTTTTTTTTTTTTTTCTCTAAAATTGTACAGAACAAAAATAATACACTAATCTTGTTTAAAATGTTGAGAAGAATGTTTAATTCTTAACTTTATGCCTTTTGGAGATCAGTTCATCTTCTACACACTCAAATATTTACAGTAACCAAAAGTTTGACCAGGAGTGCCAAAAATTTTGCATGCCACTATATCGGTTTGACTTTTTTTTTTTTCCATATATACCTCATCCACATATTCTATTCTATTCTATTCTATTCTAAGTGTAATTATTGCTATACTTTCTAACTACCATGTAGGACTTTGTGCTGTGTTGCCAATCAATGAAAATGGGGTTCATCATAATGGGAATCAATTCAAAGTTGTTGTAATAACTTGCCTCCAATGTCTGGTCGCAGTTTGTTGTCATAGCCCTGCAGTAATTTATTCAGGATGAGGGTGACGTCACTGTCATAAACCTTTGGGGATAAAACCCAAGTTTTATTTATTTGAACATCCTCATAATCTTCCTCCTCTGCTTTACTGGGTCCAAATGCCATGCTGACAACATGGAGAAATAGAGAAAGTTCCATTAGACAAGCGGAATTAGGCATAGAGTAAGAGATAGCAATAGAGAGAAACACAGGGAGAAACATCTCTAAGGAAAGTGGTTTGAATGAACCAAAACACATTTCATACAAATTCAAACAAACAAGGATGATGTGGTGTGGACGTTAGACTGAAGTCATAAGAAAAAAGTACAAACACCCCAAACCTAACCTTAACCTTTCCAACAAATTGAGTCATGTGAATTGTTACAAATTTACCAAGTTTGGAAAGTGTGAGACCATGTTAAACTAATAATGATGAAGGAAAATATGAAGACCCTGTGACGAGGAGGAGGGAAGGGCCAGGCTGTGAGGATGCACGCTTGGCAATGAGTTGTCTAATCAGTGGGAGAGAGCAATAAAGGAGCAGCTGGAAGCACCACAGAGAGAGAAAGACACTTTATGTTTGACTTAAGTTGGTGTGTTTGTTTTATGTTCTGTTTATTATTAAATATTACATTTACATTCAGCCGATTCCCACCTCCTCCTTGCCCAGCTTTGAAGTTTGTCACAGTGGTGCCGAAACCGGGGAAGGAGAAGGGACACGCTGTCAGAGAGCCCTCGCCTCTGTGGGAGGATTGCGGCGCTGAGGGGGAGTGAGGCGGTGGTGCTGGGGCGGTTGCCGGGGAGGACGGAGGAGTCGCTGCTGTCCGCCAGGGGACGGAGGACCCGCTGCCGTCCACCTTGGAGGCGGAGGTGCGGCTGCCGTCCATCTGAAAAGGGGAGGAGCTGTGGCCGACCGCCAGAAAGTCCAGTGCCATCGCCAGGCGTTGTGAGGGATTGCTTCCCAGCTGGCTGAGGACCATATGACTGCGTGTCTGGGGACCGGAGAACAAGTGTTTTTTCTCTCCCTCTTGCTGTCTCTACTGCTCGCTCCTTCTCTCTCCCTTCTTCCTCCCCTCATCACACTCATAAGGAGAGTATAAGCATATCATTTATTACTGTAAAATCTTTGAGATAGTGAGAATGTGGTACCTAGTAAATGAGTGCAGAATGGAAGACAGAAATGACTCCATGAAGGACTCCAATGATTAAGAAAGATGTGGCTTGGCTCTGACTGAAGGTTGGAACCACTAAAGGTTAGAGGTTTAAATTATCTCCCACATCTTTCTTTTTCTCTGTGACTGTTCTGGCCTCATATGAAACATCGCTGTCTCCAAATACCTTTATATTAAACTACATTTTTATTCAGTTTACAGGACAGGAAATCCCAAAAATCCCTCACAGTCCAATCCAGTGGAATCCAGTCTTTAAGCAGCAAATGGAAGCTCTGACATGAATCTTAACATAGAAAATGGTCATTTAAAAAAGTGAAAATATTTTGACACTCATTAAAAACACATTAGGGCAGAGGATCTCAGATTTGAACTCTGTGGAGAAACTTTTTGTTGAACATGGTTAAATTTTTTTCAGTTGTGTATCAGTGATCAGATGTGCCAGATGTATCAGTGATTGAATCAGAAAAATAAAACCACTTAATGGTTATTGTTATTACTAATACATTATTGACACTCTGCTGTTTTGCTATTGCTGCTTAGTTTACTGCAGCCACGTCTCCTGATATGAGGCATCAGTGCCAAAGGGGAGCCTATGAGGCCAGCTGTAAATATCGTTCACCAAAGACTGAATCAGATGAAATTCCAAAAACAGTATCATTAGGATAATATAAAATAAGAAATGTTATTTATCCAAATAATCCTTGAAGACCCTTTTTTAAAAATTAGTTTACAGTCCATGCTTTAGTACCATTCCATTTTTCAACTACATATATCTGCTATAGACAAATACACTGAAAAAAAAAAATCTTATCTATATATGGAACAGACAAATAACAAATTAGTCAACATATAGCTAATAAATACATTTCATCATAATTTTTTTCTGCATGGAGAATCACAACAAGCTTATACAAAACCCTCATGAAGAAGCTCTTCATATGATCCATTTTTATGCTTCATCCAAAGTCTCAAAGCCCGATATATAAAATTATTGTTGAAATACCACCAATTCCTGGTGGATACTTATGAACCCCTGTAAAATTAATTCAACACTGAGGAATTTGCTGTGTATCAAACCCTGTATCCTTCTCATGCACCTACAAGGATCTGTCAGCTAGCCTATAGCTGAGGATAAAGATTTAATACCAATGCTTTGTAAAATAATAATAATAATAATAATAATAATAATAATAATAATAATAATTTTTAAAAATCATAGAAAAAAAACAAAAATGAGGAGTGTTGTATTAGTTTTTTCCCTTTCCTTTACTATATGGGTAAAGACTATTTTTGCTGAACGGTTGCAGATTGAAGTCTCCTCAAGGTTGATTCAGTAAATGACATTGCACTTACTGCTGGCTAAAACAAAGAGCAACCGGCTTAAGCGATATGATATATCAGCTTCAGTTTTCTTCTCTGTGTATATCTTGTACCGCAAGTCTAATAAATAAAAATCGTTTTCTGCTGGGTACAAGCAAAGAAATGTCAGTTTAGCGTCACGTACGGGCCTGAAGAACATCTCAAACCGGTTCGCTCACTCACAGCGACTTCAGGGGGATCAAACAGAACCACGGCAGAACCGCAGGCTATGGTTTAGGTTTACTACCGATTACATTTTACCTTCCTGAGGTGTAGACTTACCATACTCCCAGCAGTCCAGGCAGCAGCCAGACCAGTGCGTCTCTCCTCCTGCGGGGATGCAGCATAGCCATGATTCGAAAATAACACCTCTCAGTCTGAAACGGCCTGCGAAACACTAGCAAAAGCTGTAAGAAGAGACCCATTCACATGCGCCTGAGCCAGCCACGGGTTGTGCTGAAGTATAACAGATGGTGCGCACTGCATACATTCAGCCTTTTGCGCTGTGATCCAATGAGGCGATCGAGAAGAGAGAGAAGAAAATGTGCGTTCACACGCTGAGTAAGACGCGCTGTACTGTATGTCTGAGAGAGTGTGTGTATGTGTGTGTGTGTGTGTGTGTGCGTGGGTGGGTGTGTGCGTACGGGGAGGGGGGCGAGTGAAAGCGGGATTCCGCTGATTGCTGCGGCACCGCGTCTTCTGGCCTTCTGCTGACTGAAGCACACTCACTGCGCCGGAAATTAGAAAAGGAAACTGCCTATGCAGAAACAGCTGATTGTTCCCTTCCTGTAAATAATTAAATCATTACAAAGTTTGTGCTTTTTTCTGATACTGAGAAAGTTTGATACAGAGTTATGATAATAATAATAATAATAATAATAATAATAATAATAATAATAATAATAATAATAATAATAATAATGTTGTTAAGTTATTGTTAGCTATAGCATATTAGTGAGTCGTACACTTTGTAACTATAGTCGACAACAAAGTGTCAGATACTTTACAACAGGGGTCTTCAGTCTTATCCGCAAAGGGCCGGAATGCCATGGCTGCAGGCTTTCTTCCCAGCCAAATAGGGAACACAATTGAAAGTTGATTGGCGAGATGAACTGATTAAACACGTGGAATCAAGCGTGGCTCCTGCTTGGCTGACATGAAAGCCTGCAGCCACACAGGCCCTTTGTGGATAAGATTGAAGACCCTTGCTTTATAAGTTTCACAAATTAATTTTGCCATACTCACGAAACGTCAGAGTGTATACAGTGTATACTGAGTTTGGTGATACAGACTGCCGCAATACAGAACTGCCAACAACCCATCCACATAATCAAAACCAGCCAGTATTTCAAAATGCATACCATAAGCTTTAAGGGGGAGAAAAGTTAAGCAAACAGCATGCCATCAGGATATAGTATCCTGTGCCCTGTTGTCTATATCAAAATAAAGAAAAAAAAAGTTCTTAACTTAAGCTGAAATGCAAAAACAACAACAACAACAACAACAACAACAACAACAACAACAACAACAAGCAGCCCACACAACGTCTTCACACTCTGTCCAGCACCATGGAGAGGGCACCTCCACGCTAACTAACGGCAGGTTGCTGGTGTAACCGTGGTATTGTGACTGCGGAGTGGAGAACTGCCAGAGCGGTTTCCTTCTGGAACTAATGGAGTTTTCCTGTCTGTCCCTGTACAAATAGCAAATCTGTCACCTAGTGACCATGACCTCATATGTGTAGCTTTTGAAAGACCCCTGCTATGTCCTCTGGAGATTCAGCCTGAATGACCCAGATTGCCTGACAGTCCACTTAGCTGTAGAACCAGGGTTACATATATAGTGGGTTTGGAATGTATTCAGCCCCCTCACTTTTTGTACACTTTCTTTTATTATACAGTAGGTTTAATTTAAATTAAATATAAATGTACTTTTGATTAAATGTACTTTTTGGCCATTAATTTACACACAATAATCCATAAAGACAAAGCAAATATATGTTTTTAGAAATTGTTGTGAATATATTGAAAATCAAACACTGAAATATCTAATTTAGCTAAGCATTCAGACCCTTGGTTAAGGCACTCCAAATTGAGCTCAGGTGCATCCTGTTTGCTTTGCTTATCTTGAAATGTCTCTAGAACTTGACAGGAGTCTGCCTGTGGCAAATTCAATTAATCTGGACATGATTTAGAAAGGCACATATGTATAAGGTCCCACAAATCAGCCACCCAATGAAGTCCACGAAACTATCCTTAAACCGCAATCTTTTTGTGTCAAGACACAGGGCAAGGCTATAAAACCATTTCTAAATAGTAGCACAGTGGGATCCATCATTGTGAAATTGAAGTCGTTTGGCACTGCCAGGACTTCTAGTACAGCTAATGACAGATTAACTGTAGAACTGATTGAGCCAGAAGTCTAAGAGAAAACAAGAAAAAGATAAAGAAATGAGAGCAATAGCAGCAGTGGACAACGTATCATTTTAATCAATGTCTTTTAAACCAACATATGTCAGTGGAGAACCAAGCACTGTGGTAAACATTACTGAAATGGAATTGATGCCAAGGATACTATTGAAACTGCTGCTGTTGCCGACATCACCAGTTTTGCTTGCAGTGAACATGAGTTATCTAACACTAGCTAGCTGGTCATGACTAGCTATTGACTCTCTCTACTTTTGTACTGATTATGTTTTGTTGTAAAGCTGTAATTGCTGCTACAAAGCATTAAATAAAGGGTCTGAATACTTGTCTAAATGAGATATTTCAGTTTTTGATTTATAATTTTTTTTTTTTTTAAAGAGCTTGTTTTTGCTTTGGAATTATGTGTTATTGTGTGTGAACTGATGGCCAAAAAAGTACATTTTCATCTATCCATCCATACATTTTCTATACCGCTTATCCTTACTGGGTCGCGGGGAACCTGGAGCCTATCCCAGGGAGCATGGGGCACAGGCAGGGTGCCAGTCCATCGCAGGGCAAAAAAGTACATTTAATCAATTTGAAATTAAATCTATAACACAATAAAGTATGCAAAAACTGAAGGGGTCAGTAAATTACTGCTTCTTACTTCTGGTACTTGAAATAACACAAATGAACAGTCAGAATTTTATTTCAAGATAAAATGAATATGCAATCTTTCCCATGAAACAAATTATGTCCAGTTAAATTGATGGAACATTTATATTCAGGTGAGTGCTGATTTAAAAAAAAAAAAAAACGAAAGAGGAGAGATGAAACATCACCATGGTGATGTCAGTCATTAATATTCAGAGACAGTTTGATATAAACTTGAAAATCCAAAGAGAATTACAAGACTGAAATCTGCTCATGCAAACACACAAACCCGGCTTTTTGTTATTATTCACTGTGGTTTCTTGCAGAGCAAATAAGGACTGTTGTTCAAACAGGCCATGTTGGCTTATTATTATGTCAGATATTCAGAGTGGAGCCATTGTGGACACACAGTATAGAGACTGGTTGTTACAGCATGATTGTTCCAGTGAGATATTTTCATATGAATGTGCATATTTATTGATTCATGCTTTATAATTCATGTTACATGTGGGCTAAAGGGATTAATTAAATACCATAACCCACACACACACACACACACACACACACACACACACACACACACACACACACACACACAAAATAAACAGTCAGGTTGTGTCAGACATAATAAGCATCAAAGCTCTGTGTATGTACATGCGGTTGCTAAGCAACTCATCCAACACCCGTAATCTCTGTTGGCTGGTTTGTTCTGTACAAGTATCCCAATGCCCTGATCTCTTTTTTTCTCTTTCATCTTTCTGCTTTGTCCCTTCATCTATTCATTCATTTGTCATTATCTCTTCTTGTACTTTTTTTTAAACTATTAAACTAAAAACTATTTTTATGCTTAAGTGCATTTATGTCAGTAAGAAAGGTCAGATGAAAAAACCTTTTAACATTGGCCTTTTGTACTTAATAAAACGGGCCATATCTCAGTATAGTCTTGGAAAATAGACTTATTTTCCAGACTGCCGTGATGGTTTGCTTTAGAACTAGTATAGCTGTACTGTTTTCATTTTCCTGCTAATAAATGATATACAAATAACAAAGTCATCACCTTGTGACCGGTGTCATACGCTCAGCCCCCTAATACAGCAGAAACAGAAATGGGCAGAAGGCTTGGTTACTTGGTTACTGCTCCTTAGAAAGTAAGAGTGTACACCTCTACTGTGTAGGAACACAGAGTGGAGAAACTGGAAGGGGGCATGAACCAAAATCAAGAGCTGTTAGCTTGTATCTTTAAACAGTATAATGATGAGTTCAAGGATGCTTAGTATAGCCACTTTACATATACTGCCAGACAGTGATGTGAACAGTCTCTCTGAACTTCAGTAATGAACCCATCCTGGCAAAGAGTACTGATAGCCCACTCCTGGAACATTCTGGCAGAATGTTCAGAATGTAATACATTTATGGCATTTGGCAGACGCCCCTATCCAGAGCGACTTACATTTATTTCATTTATACATCTGAGCAATTGAGGGTTAAGGGCCTTGCTCAAGGGCCCAACAGTGGCAGCTTGGTGGTGCTGGGATTTGAACTCATGACCTTCCAATCAGTAGCCCAACATCTGAACCACTGAGCTACAATAGAGGAGATTGTTATGTTTGCAGCAACTATATATGTGCTGCAAATAGTCAAAGCTAAAGCTAGATCCTCCACCTGACACATAAAATGCCTAACCCATTTAGCTATGTATGTTATGAAGTGAGTGACTGGGCTTGGGCAATGTACCAGTTTCATTAAAGAACTCTATTGTGCATTTACAAGTACAAGTGCACTGACGTTGCAACTTGATAAACTGACATGAATGCTGGCTGCAGTGGCAGATGTGGAAGCAGCAGGATTGAGAACATTGTCACTAGTATAGGTACCAGTGACCTTGCTAGTAATGCAGGCTGATTAATCTGAACTCAGCACAAATACTCAGCATAAACACATGAGAGCTGACACTGGTTCGCAAGATATATAGCACTCTGGAGAGTATGAATAGTTAGAGACATGAGGCACGGTTGTCTTGGCCCTTAATGAGATAATACCCATAACTGGAGGAGAAATGTATACAGAAATCATACAGGCAACACTGTAAGCAATGGGAGACATAGCAGTAAAGTGTGGTAGATAAGGTAGGTTGTTAAAACAGTATAACAGTAAAACAGGCAGGTCTTTGGCACACAGGCCCAGGAGGCACTAGATCATCGCTTCTTATAAACCACCACTGAGTCATTTGATGCAGGTTACCTTTAGGCACCCTAGTGTTGATTTCAGAGATCACAAATGTCAATGGACAGAGTTATGCAGGCTGGTTTTCTACTCTGCAGAAAATTAAACACTGAAACTTAATAACATAAAATCTGTGGCTGCTGAGCAAACTGTCCACAGGGTATTGTTTACAGTTTCACTGTTAAGTATCACCAAAAACAAGAAATAGTACAACCCCAATTCCAAAAAAGTTGGGACACTGTGTAAAATGTAAATAAAAACAGAATGTAATGATTAGCAAATCTCATAAACCCATATGTTATTCACAATAGAACATAGAAATCATATCAATTGTTTAAACTGAGGAAATGTGCCATTTTAAGGGAAAAAAAGGTAATTCTGAATTTGATGGCCACAACACGTCTCAAAAAAGTTGGGACGGGGGCAACAAAAGGCTGGAAAAGTAAGTGTTACTAAAAAGAAACAGCTGGAGGAACATTTTGCAACTAATTAGGTTAATTGGCAACAGGTCAGTAACATGATTGGGTATAAAAAGAGTATCTTAGAGAAGCAGAGTCTCACAAAAGTAAAGATGGGATGGAATCTGGATGGAAGCATATGTTGCTCTAAAACCTGTATATACCTTTCAGCATTGATGGGGCCTTTCCAGATGTGTAAGTTGCCCATTCCATAGGCACTAATGTACCCGTATACCATCAGAGATGTAGGCTTTTGAACTGAGCGCTGCTAAAATGCCAGATGTTCCCTCTCCTCTTTAGTCCTCTTTAGTCCAGAGGACACGGTGCCCATGGTTTCCAAAAAGAATGTCGATTCATCTGACCACAGAACAGTTTTCCACTTTGCATCAGTCCATTTTAAATGAGCTTTGGCCCAGAGAAGATGCCAGCATTTCTGGATCATGTTCACATATGGCTTCTTCTTTGCATGATAGAGTTTTAACCAGCATTTGTGGATGGCACGGCGAACTGTGTTCACAGACAATGAGTTCTGGAGGTGTTTCTGAGCCCATGCAGTGATTTCCATTACAGAATAATGCCTGTTTTTAATGCAGTGCTGCCTGAGGGAACGAAGATCACAGGCATGCAATATTGATTTTCGCCCTTGTCCCTTGCACACAGAGATTCCTCCAGATTCTCAGAATCTTTTGATGATAGATAAAGAAATGAGTTTTTAACCTCTGCCCATTTTTACTTCTGAGAGACTCTGCCTCTCTAAGATAATCTTTTAATACCCAGTCATGTTACTGACCTGTTGTCAATTAACCTCCAGCTGTTTCTTTTTAGTAACACTTTTCCAGCCTTTTGTTGCCCCCGTCCCAACTTTTTTGAGACGTGTTGCGGACATCAAATTCAAAATTACCTTATTTTTTTCTTTAAATGGTACATTTCCTCAGTTTAAACATTTGATATGTTTTCTATGTTCTGTTGTGAATAACATATGGGTTTGTGAGATTTGCAAATCATTGCATTCTGTTTTTATTTACATTTTACACAGCATCCCAACTTTTTTGTAATTGAGGTTATACTTTGGGGAGCACCATAAAGGGCTCCATTGTCTAAGGACAAGTTGTGTAAAGAAAGCGATTGCACAGATATGACTTTTTCCCATAAATTCCATGCAATGAGCACTGTGGCTACCTCCTGGGCAGCACTACTTCATCTGATTTTACATATTGAATGTTGCATCATTGTACCCCATGTACTCTATGATGGGTTTGCATAAATTGTGCCTTCAATAATTTGGATAAATTGCTTTGAGAAAATTGGGTGTTAATGAGCACAACATAGACGGGGCTAAGTGTAATTAAAGAGTGGTTGCGCATCATACTCTAATACATGTTCATATCTCAGTTACAGTAATGAAAGTCACCAGTGAGGCAACAGCTCTCTAAATTCTTTAATCTGCAAGCTAAATCAGGTCACATTTTAGAGATAGAGACCTTGTTAGATTCTAATAACAAAATATGCAATTAGTTTGTGGGTGTGTGCGTGCATAGTGCATATATTTATGGGGAAAGGGGATTTGTGATAAACACACACAAACACAAATATATACATCAATAAACTGAGTGGTGTCAGTCTTTTTCCTTAGACATCATGAGGTCAAGTAAACATTCATGACATTCTTACAGACTTGGTTAAGGCAGACCCCTTGTTTAACAGCACCTGACAAGAGCCCGCTATCCTGACCTTGACACTTCTTCCTCGTGTCCACCTAAAGAGATCCTACCAAATGAGACCCAGCTTGGTTTTCAGTCTCCCTTCTGGCTAGGCCTGAGTGCGCAAGTATAGGTGCATGACTGAATGTGAAAACCACTTGAGACATCAGTGAGGGC
>CM042570.1:11867500-11905000 GCA_023630585.1 Cranoglanis bouderius
GAAAAATCTACATCAAATCAATATTTGGTGTGACCACCCTTTGCCTTCAAAAGAGCAGAAATTCTTTAAATTCATAAATTTAAAGGCAGACAGGGGTTTCCAGATGTGCTGTCCAAGCTCTTTTGAAGAAGCACAAAGAAACGGGCAACGTTGAGGACCGTAGATGCAGTGATCGTCCAAGGAAACTTACTGCAGCAGATGAAAGACACATCAGGATTAGTTCCCTTCACATTCGGAAGATGTCCAGCAGTGCCATCAGCTCAGACCTGGCAAAAACCAGTGGGACCCTGGTACACCCATCTACTGTCTGGAGAAATCTGATCAGAAGTGGCCTTCATGGAAGACTTGCAGCCAAAAAGCCATACCTCTGACGTGGAAACAGGGCCAAGCGACTCAACTATGCATGAAAACAAAGGAACTGGGATGCAGAAAAATGGCAGGAGGTGCTCCGGACTGATGAGTCAAAATTTGACATATTTGGCTGTAGCAGAAGGCAGTTTGTTTGCTGAAGGGCTGGAGAGCAGTACATGAATGAGTGTCTGCAGGCAACAGTGAAGCATGGTGGAGGTTCCTTGCAAGTTTGGGGCTGCATTTCTGCAAATGAAGTTGGAGATTTGGTCAGAAATAATGGTCTCCTCAATGCTGAGAAGTACAGGCAGATACTTATCCTTAATGAAATACCATCAAGGAGGCATCTGATTGGACCCAAATTTATTCTGCAGCATGACAATGACCCCAAACATACAGCGAACGTCATTAAGAACTATTTTCAGCGTAAAGAAAAACAAGGAGTCCTGGAAGTGATGGTATGGCCCCAACAGAGCCCTGATCTGAACATCATCAAGTCTGTCTGGGATTACATGAAGAGAGAGAGAGAAGCAACTGAAGCTGCCTGAATCCACAAAAGAACTGTTATCCAAGATGTTTGGGCCAAGCTACCTGCCAAGTTCCTTCAAAAACTGTGTGCAAGTGTACCTAGAAGAATTGATGCTGTTTTGAAGGAAAAGGGTGGTCACACCAGATGTACAGTGGGTATAGAAAATAATCACCCCCTTTAAAATAATCACATTTTGTTGCTTTTCAGCCTGAAATGAAAATGGACACAGTTTTTGTTTCATCCAGCTGTATGTATTTACTCAGTACAACTTATAAGATCCAAGTGAAAGATATAACACCAACATGTCAGGAAAAAAAGAATTAAAAAACAGAATCACTGAGTTGGAAAAAGGATCACCCCTCCTAAAAATGACTTGTAAACTCAATAAGGTGTAGCTAATCACCTTCTCAATGGCACACAAAGCCATTTGACTTTCAACTGTGATCAGCTGTGGTCATTTTGGTTATGGGGGTGTTTCTCTGCAGCAGGGACTGGAGCACTTGTCAGGATAGAAGGAAAATGGATGGGGCAAAATATAGTCAAATTCTTGAGGAGAATCTGCTGCTCTCTGCCAGAAAGTTGTCAATGGGAAGAAGGTTTACCTCCCAACATGACAATGACCCAAAGCTCACAGCAAAACTGACCACACAGTGGTTGAAGGAGAAAAAGGTGAATGTCCTTGCATAGCCTAGTCAGAGCCCAGACTTAAACCCCATTGAAAATCTGTGGAATGACTTGAAGACTGTAGTCTATAAACGGTCACCATCAAATTTAACTGAACTTGAGCAGTTCTGCAAAGAAGAGTGGGCAAATATTGCAAAGTCTAGATGTGCAAAGTTAGTAGAGACATATCCCAACAGACTAAAGGCTGTAGTTAAAAAAATTAAGGCAAATTAAGCAAGGGGGTGATCCTTTTTTCAACTCAGTGATTCTGTTTTTTACACTGGTGTTATATCTTTGGTGTTATATCATGTTATATCTTTCACTTGGATGTTATAAGTTGCACTGAGTAAATACAGCTGGATAAAACAAAAACTGTGTCCGACTTCATTTCATGCTGAAAAGCTACAAAATGTGATTATTTTAAAGGGTTGTGATTCTTTTCTGTAACCACTGTAGATTTCACTCACTCAGCATTTTGTTAATTGATAAATATAAACTATTAACAAACTATTAACATGTCTATTTTTGAAAGCATTCTTACTTTACAGCATTTTTTCACACCTGCCTAATATATATATATATATATATATATATATATATATATATATATATATATATATATATATATATATATATATATATATATATATAACAGAACATTTGTTCTTAATTGTTTTCATACTAAAAGTTAGAAGTAAGTGCATCTCGCATCAAATTATTTAATATATATGCCACTGATGTGTGTTGTAATTTATTGTTTCATTTATTGTACTAAATAATAAGTTTTATACATATAACTGTATGCCCAAAACCATTGGTCATTGAATTAAGATTTTTATTTATTTATTTATTTATTTGGATTGCAACACCCCATGAAATATAAACTTTGCAAACAGATTTTTCAAGGTCCTAAAATGAATTAAAAGCACAAGATACAGCAAACTCTACTTCAAATTCTATATTCAGTAATGCACATCCTGAGTAGGCTTTTAACATCACTTTAATGTGTGCAGTCATGAGTGCATTCTTAGAAATCTGTTCACAATAACAGCTGCCACATGTGACTTCAACTGTGTAGTCACGGTTACCTTGTCATTAAGAATGCTTTTGCCATCCCATGCCCAGCCCCGTTTGGTGAAGTAGTTGACTGTTGCAAATTCAATGAGGGCAGAGAAGACAAAGGCATAGCACACAGCAATGAACCAGTCCATCGCAGTGGCATAGGCCACTTTGGGCAATGAGTTACGAGCACTGATACTCAGAGTGGTCATTGTGAGCACTGTAGTCACACCTGGGCAGACAATAGACAGGAGATAAACTCATTCATGCACTTTATACTGAACTATAAAGATGTTTACCATTCAAAAACAGTTTTAAAATTTGTTTTAAAAGAAACACAGTGAGAAAATACCAAACATTTGATTTCATAAAGCTAAAAGAACAATAAATTCACATAACAGTAAATATCAGTGGGAAAAAAAAATCACCCACCAAAAACTGTTCTAGCAGGTACTGATTCACGGTTAAGCCAGAAGGAGACCTGCGACAGAATGACAGTCATGATGCAGGGCAAGTAAGTTTGGATAACAAAGTACCCAATCTTCCTCTTCAGATGGAAATGAACTGTCATCACTGTATATTCCCCTAGAGAGAGAGAGAGGTGAATTATACCTACAGATGTTCAGGTATAACATGAAGAGTGATGAGTCCATGACCGACTAATGAATAAAAAAATGGAGCAGTAAGAGATACCATACTTTACAATTTACAGTTAAGGTAATTAATGTAACTAATGTGAACTCACCAGTACTGGATTTAATAGTTTCTTTGCCAACAGTTTGGCCCCTCAAGTCATACTGGTTCAATCTTGATCCATCTGGAGCCACTTCCACTGAAAGCGTGGCATTTCGTGTCCAAACATACGTCACCTCTGTCAGAGTATATGCATCTACTCACAGAAGCAGCAGACACAGCAAACTAAGACTACTTTAAAATACAGCACGGTTTTGTAAGGATCATCTGAACTATGATTAAGAATTTAATCATAATGATGAAGAAATCTTGTTTGGGCCAGATCTGTCTTTTTCAGATTTATTTACAGAATTCCTCCAACAAAATGTCTAAAGTTAAAAAAATTAAATTAAATTAAATTATAACTGGAGAATTATGCTAAATAATAAATAAATAAAATCCTATTCAAATTCAAATCATGTTAAAATTCCCTGGATGGTAGGCAGTCTGGTCAAAACCCTTGGTAAATATGAGCAAAGAAGGCGGTGAAAAATTGTCTTTATTGTTTAACCTTTTGATCTTTTGTTCAAAATTTTTTTTTAATACTCTGCTCTCATGGATATTAAACAATTGCAAACACAACACAGGTTTATCCAAAAATATACAGTGGGGAAAAAAGTATTTGATCCCCTGCTGATTTTGTACGTTTGCCCACTGACAAAGAAATGATCAGTCCATAATTTTAATGGTAGGTGTATTTTAACAGTGAGAGACAGAATAACAACAAAAAAATCCAGAAAAATGCATTTCAAAAAAGTTATAAATTGATTTGCATTTTAATGAGTGGAATAAGTATTTGACCCCTTCGACTTAGTACTTGGTGGCAAAACCCTTGTTGGCAATCACAGAGGTCAGACGTTTCTTGTAGTTGGCCACCAGGTTTGCACACATCTCAGGAGGGATTTTGTCCCACTCCACTTTGCAGATCCTCTCCAAGTCATTAAGGTCTCGAGGCTGACGTTTGGCAACTCGAACCTTCAGCTCCCTCCACAGATTTTCTATGGGATTAAGGTCTGGAGACTGGCTAGGCCACTCCAGGATCTTAATGTGCTTCTTCTTGAGCCACTCCTTTGTTGCCTTGGCTGTGTGTTTTGGGTCACTGTCATGCTGGAATACCCATCCACGACCCATTTTCAATGCCCTGGCTGAGGGAAGGAGGTTCTCACCCAAGATTTGATGGTACATGGCCCCTGTCCCCTTAGCAGAAAAACACCCCCAAAGCATAATGTTTCCACCTCCATGTTTGACGGTGGAGATGGTGTTCTTGGGGTCATAGGCAGCATTCCTCCTCCTCCAAACACGGCGAGTTGAGTTGATGACAAAGAACTCGATTTTGGTCTCATCTGACCACAACTCTTTCACCCAGTTCTCCTCTGAATCATTCAGGCAAACTTCAGACGGGCCTGTACATGTGCTTTCTTGAGCAGGGGGACCTTGCGGGAGCTGCAGGATTTCAGTCCTTCATGGCGTAGTGTGTTACCAATGGTTTTCTTGGTGACTATTGTCCCAGCTACCTTGAGATCATTAACAAGATCCTCCCGTGCAGTTCTGGGCTGATTCCTCACTGTTCTCATGATCATTAAAACTCCACGAGGTGAGATCTTGCATGGAGACCCAGACCGAGGGAGACTGACAGTTATTTTGTGTTTCTTCCATTTGCGAGTAATCACACCAACTGTTGTCACTTTCTCACCAAGCTGCTTGGCGATGGTCTTGTAGCCCATTCCAGCCTTGTGTAGGTCTACAATCTTGTCCCTGACATCCTTGGACAGCTCTTTGGTCTTGGCCATGGTGGAGAGTTTGGTATCTGATTGATTGATTGCTTCTGTGGACAGGTGTCTTTTATACAGGTAAGAAGCTGAGATTAGGAGCACTTCCTTTAAGAGAGTGCTCCTAATCTCAGCTCATTACCTGTGTAAAAGACACCTGGGAGCCAGAAATCTTGCTGATTGATAGGGGGTCAAATACTTATTTCACTCATTAAAATTCAAATCAATTTATAACTTTTTTGAAATGCATTTTTCTGGATTTTTTTTGTTGTTATTCTGTCTCTCACTGTTAAAATACACCTACCATTAAATTTATAGACTGATCATTTCTTTGTCAGTGGGCAAATGTACAAAATCAGCAGGGGATCAAATACTTTTTTCGCCTCACCATATATATCTTTGTTAAATATAGGTGTGCAACAATTACTGGCACCCTTTTAGTCAACACTTTGTGCTACCTCCCTTTGCCAAGATAACAGCTCTGAGTCTTCTCCTATAATGCCTGATGAGGTTGGAGAATACATGGCAAGGGACCTGAGACCATTCCTCCATACAGAATTTCTCCAGATCCTTCAAATTTCAAGGTCCACTCTGGTGGACTCTTCTCTTCGGTTCACCCCACAGGTTTTCTATGGGATTCAAGTCAGGGGACTGGGATGGCCATGGCAGGACCTTGATTTTGTGTTGATTTTGATGTATGTTTTGGATCATTGTCCTGCTGGAAGATCCAACCACGGCCCATTTTAAGCTTTCTGGCAGAGGCAGTCAGGTTTTCATTTAATATCTGTTGATATTTGAGTCCATGATGCCATGTATCCTAACAAAATGTCCAGGTCCTCTGGCAGAAAAACAGCCCCAAAACATTAAAGAGCCTCCACCATATTTAACTGCGGGCATGAGGTACTTTTCTACCTCTTTGTGTGCACCAAAAACCCCTCTGGTGTTTATTGCCAAAAAGCTCTATTTTGGTTTCATTTGACTATAGAACCCGATCCCATTTGAAGTTCCAGTATTGTCTGGCAAACTGAAGACGCTTGAGTTTGTTTTTGGATGAGAGTAGAGGCTTTTTTCTTGAAACCCTTGCAAACAACTTATGGTGATGTAGTTGACTTCGGATTGTAGTTTTGGAGACTTTTCGCCCCCAAGACTCAACTAACTTCTGCACTTCTCCAGCTGTGATCCTTTTGTGATCCAATTCTAGATTGATTCATAACATTTCCAGATGACTGGAACGTCTTAATTATTGCCCTGATGGTAGAAATGGGCATTTTCAATGCTTGTGCTATTTTCTTATAGCCACTTCCCATTTTGTGAAGCTCAACAACTTTTTGCCGCACATCACAGCTATATTCCTTGGTCTTAACCATTTTTATAAATGACTAAGGGAATTTGGCCTATACGTTACCTCATATTTATACCCCTGTGGAACAGGAAGTCATGTTTGAACAGTTTCCTGTTCCTAGTCACCCAGGTGTACTAAAAAAAAATTAATATCAATGGGAGTATACTTCAAATCTATTTTTCTCATAGGAATTCATAGGGGTGCCAACAATTGTTGCACACCTATATTTAACAAAGATTTTTTTTTTTGATAAACCTGAGATGTGTTTGCAATTGTTTGATATCCATGAGAGCTGAGCGTTTTTGTGAATTTTTTGAACAAAAGATAAAAAAGGTTAAACAATAAAGACAATTTTTCACAGACTTCTTTGCTCATATTTACCAAAGGTGCCAGTATTAGTGGAGGGCACTGTATGTAGAATAGTAGAATACATGGGGGGGGGGGGTAATATATACAGTATTCTGCATCTTTTAGCATCTACTATAATAAGTAGATTACTAGGGGAAAAAAACAAATTTGAGCTTACAGCTGCCAAACTTCAGTGGGCATGAATGAGAGTCCATGGGGAAGTCCTCCAAATGCATTGGACATTCTGCCTGCACTGTCAGCCTGGACCACACACATTAAATAAAATGTATAACACCTCCAGAATTAAATAATGGGTGATGGGTGCAAAGTGTAAACTGGATACCTCATGGTGTAAAGTAGTGTCCCATTCTCCATGATCCGGAGTAATTTGTTTGGCATGGTCATGTTATGAGCCACAGACTTCTTGCCATTGTGGAAGAAAGTGTCAGGGGTCCAGATCTTACTGGCCATCAGATTATTGAGCCGCAGGATGTTCATTGGCCCGTGGAACTTCAGCCTCTCATCTGTCCAGCGCTGGCGGAAGAACACGTCCACTGTGTACTCCTGACAGTGTAACACAGCCAGTGTTAAACAATTGACAATGCAGTAAACAGAAAAAAGTACCAAGAGTTGCTTGAAGATTCATTGTACTAGAGTGTTTTCCACATGGCTTCAGGAAACAAACTCACAGAGCTCTACCGACTTATTCCCAGGGAAATCTAGTTCAGTATAGCAGAGGATTCTTTCACAGAATGGTTACCCACACATAGGTGATAGTTTAACACTGCAACCCGACCAGAGACCAGCACACGAGTATTAACTGTCCCATTAAAAACACCTTTTATTTATAAATCCACTCAGGGAAATCAATGAAGGTTTTTCCAATTTGACGGTGACATGAATGCAGCTTGGGAAGATGCAAGAGAGAGAGCAGAGAGAAGCAGTAACAAACTAATGAGAAAAGAACAGCACAGGAAAAGAACCTTCTTTCCTGTTAATGCTTAACTTCCAATTGTAAAAAAAAAAAAAAAAAACAAGAAGAAAAAAAAAACTTGGTAGAACGGGAGATTCATAGCATAAAAGTGCTGCATGATCGCATGATTCAATCATGTTAACTTGGACCAGAATTTCAAAAGAATGTTTCCAACATTTTGTGGACTCCATGACATGAAGAGCTGAAGGTGTTTTGGGAGCAAAGGGAGGCCCTACCCAGTATTAGTGTAGTGTTCCAAATGAGTATATTTTCCCCTGCTAGTTTGCACTACTGAGTGCATAACACATCCTGCTTTCCATTCAAACATAACGATTTTACACTTCCAAACAAGAACTGCAAAAGGCTGAGCAAGAAGGAGATGAAGCAGTGTGGGTCATGTGACTTTATCTACATTGGCTATGTAAATATAAATGAAGCAAAAGATATCATTCAGGTAACATAAAAAGTATCAGTCTACATAAAATGATCAAGTATTAATAACACTGTCAAGTAAAAATTTAAATTAATATTGTCCCAATAAAAATATTTACCCCCCAAAAAATAATACATGTATGGTTTTCCTTTTGAATGGTAAGTACAATAATCCACTCAATTATCTCAATCAACAAAACAGGAAATAAAAACACATTTTTAATTTAAAATGCAATTTCTTGTGTGTGCCTTAGCCAGTGACTTGAGTGGAGTTCATTTACCTGAACTACTCCAGCAAGTGTCATATGCAGTACATAAAAATTGTGAAAATTAACAATTCCTGAGTAATAGATTACGTTTCAGGTAACCTCAAATTTTGCAACCAGTTTAATATACAGGGGCAAGAAGAAAAAAAAAAAAAAAAAACATTTAAAGGTGAAATGGGGCCAAGAGGTTATTTACATTATTTGACACTGAATAAGAAGCATTGTGATTGGTAGCTAGGTAATAAGTTTTTCATGTAGTGAGCTAAGCAAAGTTTAAATTTATAATATTTTTTCTCTCTCTTCCGTAATTGCGGGTACATTGTGAATGGTGGCTATGTGTATTGTATTAACTGTTAAGTTGAATTAAGTTTGTATCTGTTTGCATCTCTTCCAGTAAATAATACATATTGGTCTAGTTGTTATCAATCATTTGGTGCCCCCCATTGCCCCCCAGGGCACTCGCCCAATCCCATACATGGATAATCCAGCCTTGGTACCAGCAACAGGGTCATGGGCACCCAAGGCTCATTGATGCGTGTGGGGAGCGAAGGCTAGCCCGTCTGGTCTGATCCCAAAGAAGAGCTACTGTAGCACAAATTGCTGGAAAAGTTAATGCTGGCTATTATAAAAAGGACACACAGTGCATTGAAGCTTGCTGCATATTAGGCTGAGTAGCCGCAGGCCAGTCAGAGTGCCCATGCTGACCCCTGTTCACTGCCAAAAGCGCCTAAAATGGGTACGTGAGCATCAGAACTGGACCATGGAGCAATGAAAGAATGTGGCCTGGTCTGTTGAATCACAATTTCTTTTACATCATGTGGACAGATAATGCCTCTTGCCACACCGCAAAAATTGTTCAGGAATGGTTTGAGGAACATGACAAAAAAGTCAAGGTGTTGACTTGACCTCCAAATTCCCTAGATGTCAATCCGATCGAGCATCTGTAGGATGTGCTGGACAAACAAGTTAAGGGTTAAGGCAGTGCTGGAAAATAATGGCGGCCACACAAAATATTGACACTTTGGGCCCAATTTGGACATTTTCACTTAGGGGTGTACTCACTTTTGTTGCCAGCGGTTTAGACATTAATGGCTGAGTGTTGAGTTATTTTGAGGGGACAGCAAATTTACACTGTTATACAAGCTGTACACTCACTACTTTACATTGTAGCAAAGTGTCATTTCTTCAGTGTTGTCCCATGAAAAGATATAATAAAATATTTACAAAAATGTGAGGGGTGTACTCACTTTTGTGAGATACTGTACATACACACACGTGGAATACCCATGATTAAAGCCTGGTGTCACAATATGTACACACACAAAACATAATTCTGAAGATCTGTAATGGATCTCTGTAATGCATAATGGCACACCCTTGGTGGTGCATATACAGTCTCCTCAGCAAGGCCAGGCCAATTCATTTGTTTGTGCTACACACCAAAGACAATTGGGTATGAGATCAAAAGTTGGATATGAAATGAGAGTTTTTTCCCCCGGGTATTTATATCTAGACATGTTAAACAACATAAAACATAGAACCTTTTGTATCAGACCACCCAATTTTTATGCATGCAAAAGTATAGGAACATATAAGACTTGAAGTAAATTAAAGTAAATAACACTTAATATTTGGTTTCATATCCCTTGCGTGCAATAACTGCATCAAGCCTGCAGCTCATTGACATCAACAAATTGTTGGTTCCTTCTTTTGTGATGCTTCTCCAGACTTTTACCACAGCCTCTTTCAGTTGTTTGTTTTGGGGGTCTTTCTCCCTTCAGTCTCCTCTTCAGGGGATGAAATGCTGCTCAATTGGGTTAAGGTCTGTTGATTGACAAGGTCAGTCTAAAACTGTCCACTTTTCTGATAAAGTCCTTTGTTGAGTTGGCAGTGTGTTTTGGATCACTGTCTGGCCTCCTGATTAATTTGGAAGCATTTCTCTGTAAATTAGCAGACAAAATGTCCCTGTAAACTTCAGAATTCATTCTGCTGCTACCATCATGAGTTACATCATCACTAAAGATTTAGTGAGCCTGTTCCAGAAGCAGCCATGCAAGCCCAAACCATGACACTACCTCCACCATGTTTCACAGATGAGCATGTATGTTTTGGATCATGAGCAGATCCTTTCTTTCTCCACACCTTGGTAGAAGTTAATCTTGGTTCCAGAACTTTTGTGGCTCATCTCTGTATTAGTTTGGAAATTCCAATCTGGCTTTCCGATTCTTACTGCTGATCTCGAAGCCTTCTTCAAATGGTGGATTGTGATACCTTCACTCCTGCCCTGCAGAGGTTGTTGGTGATGTCACTGACTGTTGTTTTTGGGGTTTTTTCACAGCTCTCACAATGTTTCTGTCACCAGCTGTCACTGTTTTCCTTGGCCAACCTATTCTTTTGCTCAGTACACCAGTGGGTTTTTTTCAGGACATTCCAAATTGTTGTATTGGCTATGCCCAATGTTTGTCCAATACCTCTGATTGATTTTCTCTCTTTTCTCAGCTTCAAAATGGCTTGCTTTTCACCCATAGACAGCTCTCTGATCTTTATGTTGGCTTATCATTTTTAACACCAAATGAGGTCTTCACAGGTGAAACTGAAGGCTAAAACCAAAGAGTAGATGTTCAGAGCTATTTATTGTTTCAACAATCTAACAGGACACACCTGGGTAACACGAAACACCGGTCAGTCACGTGTTCCAATATTTTTGCTTGCCAACAAAATGGGTGGTCTGATACAAAATGTTCTATGTCATTTAACACATATACATATGAATACCAGAAAATAAAAGCTGAAATTCTAAACTCTCTTCTCATCTGTTGATCTCAAACCCAAATGACTTCAGTCATTTGTACAGTATACTTTGTACTAGTACAGTATAGTACTATCCAAAAGTTTTAACAAAAATTAAATGTTTGCAAAAAAAAGAAAAATGTTTGCATGTCAGTAAAGAAAGTAACATATTACATAATAGACCACTTTTCAGACAAAACTTTATGCAGGTTATTAGGAATTACCTGTTATCAATGTCTCCAGAAGAACTGTGGCAGGTTCTCCAAGATGGATGCATTTTTAAGGCAAAGAGGTGTCATGCCAAATACAGACTTTGTTTAGTTTAGTTATCAAGTTCTCATATTTGATTAATTTGATTCCCAAATTTAAGGTCATGTGCATAGTGAGAGGTTAATAGTGAAATTGCACACATTTGTATTCAGACCTCAGACATTGCACCATTTGGACAGTTACATGCGAGTTGCACATGTGGGGAGGAGTTTGCGAAAAACAGGTGTGCAGTGGTTGCAAGATTAACATCATTATCATGACTAGGATCATTTCCGAGTACTAATCATGACAATCAGCCTTAATATATTCACAATATATTAGACTATTATTACATATTTATTTAAATATTTGCCTTCGTCTCATTTGCATATAATCACATTACCAAAATTTGTATTTCGTTCCTTGTATAGTCCTTTGAATTTGTCACATCTTATTGCAACTGACAGAAAAGGAATAAAAGCTTTGTAGTTGGCATTTTCTATACCCCAATTCTAAGCTTAAAGGAAAATGCTTGTTTTTAAATTCTTTATTATAAATATTTAAAAGAAGAGATTGAAATGGGTTTCTGGAAAAGCTTTTAGGCACGTAGCAGAAATCAGTGCTATGAATAGACAACAGAGAGTGAGAGAGATGGAGACAGAATAAGAGATACAGAAAATAATACAGAAAGACATACACAATATCGAGAGACACATACACACACACATGATTACCATCAAGAAAGAAAAAGAAGATGAAAAATTTTACTATTTTCATCTAATGCTGGCCTAAACTGCTCACTTAAATATCAAGCTGTACCTCTGTCAACTGATCTGACAACCTCTGAGTATTCTGGATAAGCAAGGATGTGACTGAACAGAGGCGTAGCTAGGGGTGGATTTCAGATTTGAAATCCCCTGAAATATTTTTTAGTTTCAAATGCTTATTTGTAGATGATTAACAGAACACATATACAGTGCAGCACATTTTATACACAGTCCCCTCTGAAAGGCCAATTCTTCTGCTATACACTGAAGATATTTAGGTTTGAGATCAAAAGATTAATATATAGATCAGATAGATCAGAATTTCAGCTTTCATTTCCTGATATTTACATATAGATGTGTTGAACAACTTAGAACATGGCACCATTTGTTTGAACCTACCCATTTTTCAGGTGATCAGAAACTCTCAAAATAAAGTGCTCTGTGACTGGAAAGAGGTAGAAAAAACAATTAACTGAAAATGAGTTGCTTTATAAAACAAAACAGATCTCATTTTCCACTATGTTTATAACATGACCTTTTTCTCTTTTTTACTCGTCTCACAAAAGTCCAAAGATTACAAGCCTATGAACAAAACTGAAGTGTACAATACTCTTCCAAATATTAATAGGTGCAGTGGCTAATAATTAAATAACAAGCGTAACAAGTAGAATTAGTTACTGCTCCTTTAAGGCGGAACGCTCTCTCTTACTCCCTCACTGATGAGTGGGCAGTCGGTAGACGGAGCGCGAGCTGTGATCATCGCATGTATGCATTTAAAGCCTGGTTATATTTCTGTTGCTCTTTGCCCTGTTTTATTTATGTTTAGTAACGCAGTTGTTAGTGGAGTGTTTTGCAAACTGCCCCATGTGTGCGGGGGATCGACAACGCTGATAATAAACAACTGTGAAATATCAGATATGTGAGTTTTGCTTACACCTGGCTACAACCATTCAGGCTATCCTGCCTCTCTGTCTAAAGGGTTACACAAGGCACCTTTTCTTTGTTGCCAACATATGTATACTTGAGCATTAATGGCAAGTTTTTCTTCACAAACAGAAGCATCTCTGCCTTGTCACCTGATAATCGGTTTCTCCTTTCATCTATCACATGTCCAGCCAAGCTAAACAAGCCATCACTTTCAATGCTTGTACATGGAGGAGAGAGGTATAGGCTCGGGCAAGTGGAGCAAGCGCAGGGAAACGATCTTTGTTGATCCTCCAGTAGGTCAATGGGTTTTCGCGTTTTTGCCTACGACATGTTTACATGCGGCTGTGAGCATGGCTGTGACGTTATTGCCTGCGCCACTGGCAACAACACGGACCGGCTCGGAATCGGAAAGACGCGAGACTGACCGACCGGTCACCGGTCCGGGCCGAGCATGCGGAAAATCAGCTGATTCCGGTCCCTGGCCGGTCGATCGGTGCATCTCTAGTTCCTACCTCCATGTTTGACGGTGGGGATGGTGTTCTTGGGGTCAAAGGCAGCATTCCTCCTCCTCCAAACACGGCGAGTTGAGTTGATGCCAAAGAGCTCGATTTTGGTCTCATCTGACCACAACACTTTCACCCAGTTCTCCTCTGAATCATTCAGGCAAACTTCAGACAGGTCTGTGCATGTGCTTTTTGAGCAGGGGGACCTTGTGGGCACTGCAGGATTTCAGTCCTTCACGGCATAGTGTGTTACCAATTGTTTTCTTGGTGACTATGGTCCCAGCTGCCTTGAGATCATTAACAAGATCCTCCCATGTAGTTCTGGGCTGATTCCTCACCATTCTCATGATCACTGAAACTCCACGAGGTGAGATCTTGCATGGAGACCCAGACCGAGGGAGACTGACAGTTATTTTGTGTAGCGTATGATCTATTCTCAAACTGATTTCTACATTAACCCAAACTAAACATAGAGTAACCCCGAGAGGCCTCCTGCGGCCAGATGCCGCTTTGGAATGCAAAAAGTCTCTCTGGGACCCACACAGGACTTACCCCTGCAATAAAAGAAACCTTTGATGACTGAACTTCTGGGAAACTTCATGATTAGTTCGTCAGCAGGGATCCAACACACACACACACACACACACACGCACACACACTTACTTTACGACACACACACACACACACACACCCACGCTTACCTTACACACACAATGGAGGAACCCCTCTCTCTTCAATGTAACGTGTAATTATATGTAATTATTCCATGTCTAAATAGTGTGATGTTATTTTGTTTACATATATTGTGTGCTTAACTAACCTTAATGACTTTAAATAGTTTTAACCTAGCATATCATTTTAAATGTCTGTAACCAGGTTTTATTTGTAATATTCTTCACAAATCCATCGAATTTGGTATGTAGTTAATCGTCTCGAGATACCCGGATTGATTATGCATATCATATCGCAATGGGATACATAATTTCATGTTTTCACTTAATTTCATTTATAACACGGTATAAGCCAGCTCCTCCCTGGACATTTAAATTAGGGTCCGAGACCAGACAAAGAGAGTCATCCGGACATGCAAACCCAACTTCCTGATTGGCCCATAGCCCAAAGAGGCGTGTGCGCTGGTGTTGTTTTAAAACAACACCACGCTCACTTCTACTTCTTCACCTTTTTTCTTCTTCTTTTCTTGGGATTTGAGAGTTAGACTTCAGAGTTTGACTTCACTTCTCAACTTCACTTCTTCCGGTTTCTCTCCCCCGAGGCCACGTGCCCCGGGAAGAGGAAGCCAGGATCTCTCTCTCTCCGGACACAAGATGCAACTACCTCCGGGCTCACGCCTTTCCAAACAACAACAAACCAGCGAACTCTACACGACCTCGCGCAAACTCTCAACCTTGAGGCCATGCAAGTATAGTTAATGATCTATATCTGCGTTAAGATTGGACCCCTGTGTTACAGGAGAATTAAGTTCGTGCTGGTTCTGAAAAAGGCTAAATAGTTGTGTTTTTGTCTGCTTCCCTTTCTTTCATCACTTTCTCTCTATCCCTTTTCTCTCCCTGTATATAGATGTGTATATATGTATGTCTTGCTTAGAATTAGTCGTGTGTATCCATAGTCACAAATAGCTATTAAAATCTATTATCCCACGCTTGATTTTCTCTGTTTTTGGTCACGTGATGAGTCCCTTAAATACTGCATAAGATCTTCGTTACCCGCTCTATCTTTAATAATACACTTCGTGAGTTAATTCTTCCTGGCCAGAAGGATAAACTCACTCTTTAGAGTTCATAAAGCTGATCTAGGCCACATACATAGTAATAATTAATTATAATCCGTTGTAATTAATTATCTATATGTATATGTGCACCTATATAAATTCCCTTTCATGGCTGATGTATATTTATAACTGGTCACAACACGCGTTGATTAGATATATAGATATATTTCACGCCACTCGAGCCAATTCCTCACATAAATTGGAGAATACATTTAAACGTGTTAAACATCTTTTTTTTATTTGTTACATAAATTGTAACTGGTGGAGAATATTATTTTAAACGTTGCAGATTCATCCGAGTTACTACACATTCCTGTAGATAACGTGGGCACGCTTTAAAACTCGCCTCCTTTAAAAAGGTGCGTTGAATCCAAGCGTGCGCTTCTGTTTCGTTTCATGTTTAAAGTTGATCCATTACATTATTCTCGTGGAAAAGAATAATGCATAATAATGCCCCTTTTTGTATAATTTACGCTACATTTGTGTTTCTTCCATTTGCGAATAATCGCACCAACTGTTGTCACTTTCTCACCAAGCTGCTTGGCGATGGTCTTGTAGCCCATTCCAGCCTTGTGTAGGTCTACAATCTTGTCCCTGACATCCTTGGACAGCTCTCTGGTCTTGGCCATGGTGGAGAGTTTGGAATCTGATTGATTGATTGCTTCTGTGGACAGGTGTCTTTTATACAGGTAACAAGCTGAGATTAGCAGCATTCCCTTTAAGAGAGTGCTCCTAATCTCAGCTCATTACCTGTGTAAAAGACACCTGGGAGCCAGAAATCTTGCTGATTGATAGGGGATCAAATATTTATTTCACTCATTAAAATGCAAATCAATTTATAACTTTTTTGAAATGCGTTTTTCTGGATTTATTTGTTGTTATTCTGTCTCTCACTGTTAATGTCATCCACCGTTGTTTTGTTGCTGTTTTTTTAAGTAGCGGTTCAGGCACCGTTTAGGCACCAGTAACTTTTTTAAAGTATCGATTTGGCACTGGTATCATAAAAACCCAAATGATACCCAACCCTAACTCTGAGTACAGAGATAGCAAGGTGACAGCCTGTACTGAAGGTTTACTGCAGGAGACATGCAGATCTGGTTTCATAATATAAAATGTAATTTCCTCCCAATTACTAGCATCTAGTGTTTTAATGATTTTCAGCAGAACTGTCATAAAGGAATTTTATGGCAATGATATGAATATGGCAAGACTGGTATCCTATTGTTGCCATAAATGATTAAATAACAAATTTGTGTCATCAGCACTTACTACTGTCTGACATCCATCCAAAATGCATGAGCATGTCACACTTTTCAGTTTAATTGTACAGATTGCCTGGTGATTTTATTTATCATATTTTCTCCCCCCCCCACTGCAGCCACATATTTTCAAATTACTTGCCCTGGCTTACTGATACATTTCATGAAGACAGAAAAAAGATGGATTGTCATCCTTCCACTCCTTCCCCAACATGGCTGTTTGCGCCCTCTTTTATAAAACTAGAAAATACTAGAAATGTCCAATTACCTGATTCTGGGTTCTACTATTAGTGTCCCTCATCACTGTAACTCACAATATTGTAAAAGCACAGTAATACTACCACTGAATACTATTCAGTAATGCAACAAGTTGAATCAAACACATAAATGCTCTACAGCTGAAATACACCACTGAATCAAAAGGATCAGGAATAATGGAGGTCTTAGAGCTCAGATGCCCTCCCTCTTTACCATCTGTGTCAGTGTATGAAGGGGTCAGTGAGTACCAGTATACAGTCAATACCTCGTTTTCATGGGAACCTCTATTCTGCTTTATTCTAATTATATGAAGCATACAAAGCCTGTGAAACGGAGTAAAATGGGGTTCTGGAAACGCTTTTAGGCATGTAGCAGAAATCAGTGCTATGAACAGACAACAGAGTGGGATCATGAGACAGACAGGGAGACAGGATATGAGAAAGTGGAATAATACAGAAAGACATACATGATATCAAGACAAAGCATGTGATTACTGAGAAAAAATGATATTTTACCATGTCTGCATCCGATACTGGCCCAAAACTGGTCACGTAAATATCAGTCTTTACCTCTGTCACTCGATCTACAAAAAATGAGCAATAAACTCATCATCAGTAACAATGGGAAGCAGAGCAATGTTGTATCATTATTAACCTGGAGCACACAACAATGACTAGGTCATGAAATTAAAGGAAAAACCAACATAAAGTGTCTTAGCATCTTAGTTCTGGTCACCATAAGCCAATAGAATAGCTTCAGTGCTCCATGGCATTGATTCTACAAGGATGGGACAGCATTCTTCCAAAAGATATTCCTTCAGTTCATGTTTTGATCTAGTGACTACAAAAGCCATGACATAGGATTTTCAGCATTTTCATCCTCATCTAACCATTCAGTGAGCCCTCATGCCCTGTCAGTGGGTACACTGTCATTCTGGAAGAGACTATTCCCATTAAAATAGAAATGATTCATCATAGGAAAAAAGATGATCAGTCACAAAAATGTTGTACTGATTTGCAGTACCATGCCAGCAAACGTCCCCCAAAGCATACCAGTGCCACCACATTTTTCTTCACCTCTCTGTACCTCTGCATTGATTTTGTGTGTGTGTGTGTGTGTGTGTGTGTGTGTGTGTGTGTGTGTGTGTGTGTGTGTGTGTGTGTGCCTATGCATGCAAATGTTTGCATTTTTAATAAAAAATTTTTTTTTAAAAACCTCACCCAATCATTTTTGAATGCTACAGTGATTGCAATCAATGTAGATGAGCATGTTTTGATATGTAGTCACAGCAAACATCACAGAAATTCCTATGACTATTATCTAATTGTAGGGTTTATAATGATAATTGGGGCTTTCATGTTTTATTCTGCTCTTTGTTTGTTTTCTGTGGATACACCGACAAAGCAATAAAGCTTCCTATAGACATTAAAATAAAATTATCACATAGATACCACACACAAAGACCAGACAATTTGTCAGATTAAGTTTGATTTCAGTGAATGGCACTGTAGATTATATGTACTACATACTAAATTGCAATAAAAGAAAAAAAAATAGAATTGGCATAGATCCTACAAATCTCAGGAACAGTACTTGTAGGACGAACACTTTTCTTCCAAAAATTCGCTTGATTGGTGTTTTGATAATGGTAATGTAGAGCCCTGTCTAACAAATTAGCCAAATCTGTTATGATCCTCCATAGGTGTTCAATTGGGTTGAGATCTGAGGACTGTGTATCACATAATTTACAACATTTTCATACTTGTCAAACCATTCGTTAAGCCCCGGTGTCCTGCCAGTGGGGGCATTGTCATCCCAAATGAGACCATTCCCATCAAGATAGAAATGTTTCATCATAGGATAAACATGATCCGTGTCTTTGTATTGATTTGAGGTGACCTTTGCCTCCTAAGATAACAAGTGGAACCAAACCATTACAGCAAAATGACCCTAAAGCATAACAAACCCCCTAGTTGTAAGGGTCACTCATTCATTCATATCCTGTTCTGTTGTTGTATAACACACATGCACTCCTAATTACTGAAGGATGACGCCTGTGCTTTGTGCACCACTGACCTCTCAAATATGCATTTGTCTTCATAATGAGGGGCTTATGCACTGCAAAATATAATACCTCTCTCTCTGTATAATTATTGCTGTCAGTCTGATCGAGCCCTGCATTCACATTCTCAGTCCCTTGCAGAGCAGTTCTTATCAGTTGCTCTTCTGTGCACAAGCATCATAGTCACTGAATGTATCCTTTCAACGACACCCTATTTACTGATGTCTTTCCTATAGATCTAAATGTAGATGTCACTTTAGACACTGTTCCTATTGAAACACAGCCAGTAGAGGAGTCTTTGTGACTGAAATCCCGTTATTTGTCCCAATAATGAACCCAAAGTCACTTTTTCTCTTGCCATCTTAATACAAAATCGAGGTGAACTGCACCTACTCAACATTTTTATACATGTAACAGAACATGGGAGGTTACTTGTTATTTGGGGTTAATTGTATTATGCGGTAAACCTGTCTGGAAGCATACGCACTTGTTTTTCAACTTATTTATTCAGGTTGTTCCTATAATGTATATATAAATTTTGTATATATAAATTTTGTATATATAAATTTTATACAGGAAGTTCCATTTAGGTTCAGTTTGAAACTGATGTATCCTCAAGCATTTATCAATTTACAAGCTGATAAATATCGAACACCAAATAACAGGTCATATAGAATAATCAGGGATCTCTAAAGGCATATGGCTTGCACAATGCAACAAACACCTCTGTTTAAACAGTTTGATCTGAAGTCTACAGATGTCCGGTGAGCAACCAGTCTAGTAGTAATCATTTTAAGTGCAATGTCACTCACCTCCAAGACCTGGTCTCAGCCTGTTATCATAGCCATCCAACAGTCGGTCCAGGATCCTTGTAAAAAGTGTGATGTTGTTTTTAAAAGCCTCTGATCCCGACACATCTGATTTCGACCTTCATATATTGGAAAGAAAAACACACTATTAAACATTCATACACTCTCAACAGCACTGTCTCTAACATCTCAGCCCTTATTATATAAGTAATAAAGGATCAAACATCTGTCAGTAGCACTAACATGGGCAATCTGTTCTCAGTTTCTCCAGTACACATAAGATGCATAGACAGACTGATGGAATACAATACAGAAACAAGTGATTTGATTCAGCACAATATACAACTGCTAAAGACCCAGCAATGGCCAGGGTTACCTCCTTTAACTTTAGAAGAGGGGGATACTTAATTCTTCATCTTATATCAAGTCATATTTAATTATATATGCATTTATAAATTAGTCATTATACCAGTCCCTCAAGACCAAAAAGACTGCAATCACCTTGTCTGCCAGACTCCATTTAACATCAAGTAGACCAAGAATCCATAGGAGCGACAATATCGGCCATTCATTTCTGAACAGGCCCTGTAATTATGAAATATAAATTCAATGATTTTAAAGAGGCACACATGGGAAGTAGGTAGGTAAAGCCAAGGTTTCTCAGACCAAACATTTCATCACACACACACACACACACACACACACACACACACACAGGAGCGCACAAACAAAACCCAAAAGCTGTAAACCAGACTGATTTATGGCTAATTCAGACTGAAACGAAGCAAGATGATCGGTTATATAGGATTTAAAAAGGATTGTAATTTAGTTAAATACATTGCTTGTGATTGACTTCCAACGCACACTGTGCACTGTTCTCAGTTTACAGTGGTCTTAGTTAAGCGTTTATCTACAATATCTCACATCCAGGAATTAAATCTGACGCCTTCTGTTCCCTTCAATTTCGACGTTTGTTTACTAAAACTCCGAAGAAAATTCAGATGGGGTTAGAGCACGGCCAAGTTGAATTAAATAATGTTGAACTCCTGCAGTGCTGAATTAACACCAGTCTACAATACTGAGTCAACTCTCACAATGTTGAACAAGGAGTTTTACCTGCCGAGGACTGAGGAGTGTCTCTCCTCGCTTCTGCACAGGAGAATCTGATATGAAGATGTGCGCACGGACGCAACTGTTTCACAGCCGTAAAGTCCTTCCTGCAGGTTAGTATAGTTGTTTTCAATCCCAAACCAGCTCGGGCGTATTCCCGCTTTCCCACAGAGTCCACCTGTAAGCAAATGCCGCGCGCGGGAGCGTGGAGTGTGCAGAGTGCTCGCGCTCGAAAGCCACGAGGGAAACGCCGGGTCTTAAAACGCACACGCGCGCACGCTCGCTCACTCACTCACTCACTCGTTCTCTCTCTCTCTCTCGCTCTCACGCGCATACACACACACACACACACACGTTTCTCCTACCGTTTACGTGTGGCCCTTCCATTGACAATCAACTGACGTAGAAGCGTTCAGTGTTGCTTTCCGACGTTGATTCAACGTCAAAATTTCAACCGTTCAACAATTATGTATACGTTATGCTAATTACAATCTAATAAGTCAGAATATCAGTTATGTAGCTACATATATGCCGATTGTGAAATTAAAATTAAAATGTGCCGAATGTGTATTTAAAGGACGCTATAGTCCCCATGAAAGAGCCATGATTTGATTCCATATATTGAAATGTTTCCTTTTGAAATAGTCAGACTGGTTTACAGTCAGTGTCCTTTGATACCGTTTGTTCCTGGAGTTATACCATACATAGCCATAGTTTGAGCCAAAGTCAACCATCATCTGCACCGATGATGAAGGAGAGCTGCAGTCAGGGCTGTTTTTTTGCTATAAACGGTATAAGGGTTGCTTAGTGTCCTGTAAATTGCAAAAAAAAATCCACTTTAATATCAGTTGGCAAAAAGGTTTATATATCAGGCAGTCGCCGGGGCCCCCTGTAGTGTGAAAAGAATAGAAACTGCCATTTATGTAACCAAGTTAAGTAACTAACTAATCTAACATCATATATCTGGAGTGGAAAAATACAAAAAGGAATAAACAGAAGAGAAACAGACCTAAAAACACAGATAAGAAATGAATGCTAATTAATTGGATTTAGTCGATTTGTCCTCTTTATTGCTTATGCTTGTTGATGTAATAGGAATGGAAAAAGTTTGTTTCTAACTAGCTAGATAGCTAGTATCTAGAGTAAGAAGTATTAGGCTAACACATGTTAGGTAAGGTTGCTAATCTCTTACTACAAATTACAACAACAGCAGACTGTTAACTTTAAAGACAATGGCATGATTGTTAGTGCCAAATGGGCTGGTTTGAGTATTTCTATAACTGCAGATTGGAATTTTCATGCACAACAGTCTGTAGTGTTTACACAGAATGGTGAAATAAAGAAAAAAAACATCCAGTGAGTGGGAGGTCTGTGGATGGAAACAGCTTGCTGATGAGAGAGGTCAATGGAGAATGGCTGGTTCGAGCTGAGAAAAAGACTACAGAAACTCAGATAACCACTCTGTACAATTGTGGTGAGCAGAAAATCATCTCAGAATGTACAACACGTTGAACCTTGAGGTGGATGGGCTACAACAGCAGAAGACCATGTCATGTTCCACTTCTGTCAGCCAAGAACAGAAAGCTGAGGCTGCATTTGGCACAAGTTGACCAAAACTGGACAGTTGAAGAATGCGAAAACGTAGCCTGGTCTGATGAATCTCAATTTCTGCTGATGCCCACAGGTGGGATGGGTCAGAATTTGGCACCAACAGCAAGAAACCCAACCTGCCTTGTGTCAACAGTCCAGGCTGGTGGTGGTGATGTAATGGTGTGGGGAATGATTTCTTGGCACACTTTGGGCCTGTTAATACAAATCGATCATAGCTTGAATGCCACAGCCTATGAGTATTGTTGCTGACCATGTGCATCCCTTCATGGCCACAATTTACTCATCTTCAAATGGCTACTTGCAGCATGATAATGCACCATGTCACAAAGCAAAAGTCATCTGGTTTCATGAACATGATAGTGAGTTCAATGTTCTTCAGTGGCCTTCCCAGTCATTGGACCTGAATTCAATAGAACACCTTTGGGATGTGGTAGAATGCGTGATTTGCAGCATGAAAGTGCACCTGGAAAATCTGCAGGAACTGCATGATGCAATCATGTCAACATGGACCAGTGCCCTAGTAAATTGGGTCAGGCAATGTCTTTGTTTGTCTAATGTGAGCTAACATACATGACAGATTTTATTTCACATTAATGAACTCAAAACACTCTCCATTTACCAGCACAGAACGTGAGAGCACTGACTTTTTTAAGTGCAGAAATGAGCGAAAACAAAAGCACCAGCTGAAACATTATGAAGATGACCATAAATCATTGTTGAATCAATATTTCTTTGCTATATCTGGGCAATAACCTAAAAGAAACCTTTGGCTCTTTTATGTTTTTTTATTGTTGCTTTTTTCCCGTTTTAATAAAATTTTGACCACACAAAGTTTCAGATGCAGATTTCTACAAAAAATTGTTTTTTTTTCATACTCCTCCATAATAAAGAAAAATATATGCAAATCTGAGCAGGATGTCTTACAGCACTTAATGTTAATGTCTGAGATTAACTGATATATTACAGGTCTGATTTCATTTATGATTGAGCCATGTCAAACATAATTAGCATTTTTACTACATGTTTATGTCTCCAACATGTGTCTATACAGTATGTGCCTTCCTTTAGGTCGTTTAGAAGTACAAATAACAAGGTAGAATAAAGATATTAAAATGTGCAAGGTATTTAAATATTCAAGAAAAATGTCTGAGGTCAGAAGGACTCATACAGTATAGCATTATTGTATTCGATAATCTTCTGACAATATATCATGGATCCACTACTAAGATATTTGTTTATAAAATATTTGTTAATAAAATTCAATTATATTTTGTTGCTTCAGTATTTCTGGAGCTGTTACTATTATTGGTTAAAGGAACTATTACTAGTCAATTTCCTTCTGGAATGTGTTGACATTTTCTCACTTATAACAATTTTGGTATATTATCAAGAGGAACACTCTCAATTCCAGACACATACCTGGTGCAAGAATGTGTATAAGCGCAGTTTTTAAAGACTGCATTTTCACAGGAAAAATGTGGCTTATTAAAAACCTACGGCAATTACGGGCTTGTATACTATTAAAACACTTACTATATTAAATTATTGGTTTCCAAGTTATTTGTACCACCATTTTATGGTTGTATGTTTAACAAATCTCTAATTTTCAAGATGAGGAATATGGTTTATTAATACGCTGTCAGCTCAGCTGCAATACTTTTTAAAAAAATTTCAGTGGCTGCTTTAACACAGACACAGAAATCATAATAACCATATAACTCCTACAGTGTTAAATGGGTCCCCGGTGCATACACTGATTCTTATAACCATATACTGCAATTGTTTTGCACCGATGATTTTAATGGGTGTGCATAATTTAAACTGGAAATTATGCAATCCTAATCAGAGTACACACCACCTTTTACATCAAGTTGAATTATACATTATCATTTTTAATTTGCTTCAAGTTTTCTTCTTGCTGCTCAATCATCCAGGTTGATTGGAGCTCAGAGAAACTATAGAGACAATTGTAGACTGTACTCTAAACTTATATTAACAAATACTGGCTTGTAAAAAATAACTTCCTGAATGAATGTTTGGCAGGATAGACACAAATGTCATGCCAATAGTCAAGTCAATGTTAAAGTACAAAATATTATTATTTTTCTTGACTATTAGTATAAATCTGTTCAACCAATATTTTCTTCTTAGTTTTAATTTTTACTAATATTTGTTTGAGAAAAAGATTGACAGAAGCTGTTCCAATGATTTTTGTCAGCTCTTCTATAGAAGTAATGACAGATGGTCCAGAATGAAGTGTAAAGTTTATTTATGGCTAAAATGCTACCCAAAAAGATTGATTACACATAGATATCATTTTGAATTCTTGACAATGACCGTGAAGTTAATGTAGTTTTATTTTTAATTTAACAAACCAATGTCCTGTTTTGTGGATAGTGTTGCCACCTCATAGCTTCAGGGTCCCCAGTTTGATCCTGAGCTTAGGTTACTGTCTGTATGGAGTTTCTGTGCATATTCACCACATGACTGCATGGGTTTCTTGCTGATTTTCCCATTTTCTATCTAAACCATACCAGCAGACTATGGACTGCATGATGGACTAGCATCTCATTCAGTGTGAATTTCAACCTCATGCCCATAGTTCCCAGGCTTCAGATCCACTGCTACCCTGGCCATGATAAAGCGGTTACTGAAGATGAATGAATGAATTAATGAATGTCCTGTTTTCTGTGTCCTGTGTTTTGAGTTTGGTCATGCATTAACCCATTCCTGTAAAATGTATGGGTTTCACTACTGGATCCTGGGGGGTGGGGGGGGGGTGTATTTGTTTTATTAACCTCAGGTACAAGCATAGTGGAAATGTAAATATAGGCTGACTCATCTCAGGCTAATTAGTCAGTAAAGCTGACTCATATTTTTATTTTACAGCCCCTTTCAAAAATTATGGAATCACCACACCTAGAGGATGTTCACCCAGATTTTTTACTTCATAGCAAATAAACAAATAACAGATATGACACAAAGCAGTTTTTGTTTAATAGCTGAACATTCTGGCTTTGTGAAACATACCTCAAACAAGTTAAATGAAATTATTTTAATTAATGGCATATTTTTTTCCAGCTCAAGTAGAGGAAAAAATTATGGAATCACTCAATGTTGAGGAAAAAAATTAAGGAATCATCACCAAAAAAAATCGTCTGGGTTACACATGTAAACCTGTTCCCTGAGAAGGGAACAAGATGTTGCATGAACTTCACGCTGTGGAAAGCGCCCTCACATGTGACCGGTATCTGAAGTGATGTGGCATTCCGCGCATCGTATGACTATAAAACGGCGCCTGTAAACCATGTCACCAGCCTCTATTATCTGAAGTGAAGACGCGATTCACAGGCATGCCCCAGTATGACAAAGCTACGCAATGTCTCGTTCCCTTCTCAGGGAACAGGGTTACATGCGTAACCCAGATGTTCCCTTTCTAAGGGAACTCAAGGTTGTGTGAGTTTTGCGTTGTGGGAAGGAGTATACCCATCAATAGGGGCATGGCTGGCCGAAATGGCGGCCACGTAGACCCTAATTGTAGATGGAGCCAAGCTTGCTGAGAAACATTCCTGTAAGGAACTCCAGAACTGTAGCCATTGCACAGTTTACTGGGTCACACTGACGTTCCTAACATTTAGCATGATCTCTACAACCTTGGTTGAGAGACCGGAATCTATGAGCTGGGGGTCAGACACACAGCTTCCATAGTTCCGGCCGAGGGTGATAAATCAAACCTCTGGCTTGAGACAATAGATCCCTGCGAATGGGAATCTCCCAGGGAGTGCCTTCCAGCAGAGATATTATCTCCCAGAACCATATACAAGCTGGCCAATAAGGCCAAACTGTAATACCAAATGAATGGGTGCGGTGTAGACCACCCCACCACAGTACACACATCCTGTAAGGGTACCCCTTAGATAAAGCCTTTGAGGAGGCGACCCCCCTAGTGGAATGAGCCCCTATGCCCAGAGGCGTAGCGAGACCATGCGCCTCATAAGCAATAGAGAGTCCACTATCCAAATAGAGATGCGTAGCTTTGATGCAGACCAGCAACTGCTCCGACTTACGCCACTGGCCGGAGCGGTGGACGTAAGTACAAAGAGCCCTCACTGGACACAGTAGGTGCAATCTTCCTCGTTCCAGTGTAAGAACGGAGGAGGGGAGAAAGCCTGCAACACTACCGGCTGGGCAGCAGACGTAGGCACTGCAATAATCCGGCCTAGGATATAGGGAGGCCTTGCTACTCCAGGGGCAAAGTCAAGTCAGGAAGGGGCAACAGAGATGTCAGGGCCAGCTAAAAGAGCTACCTTTAGGGTCAGAATCTTCTCTGAAGTGGACTCTAAGGGCTCAAATGGGGCACCCAACAGTCTTTCCAGGACCACAGAAGGTTCCAGGAAGTTATGCATGGTCTGCAGATGGGCCTCAGCCTTCTGACACCACGCATAAACCTCAAAGTTAGAGGATGTTGCCTTGGCTGGCTGTGGTGACCGCTTGAGAGAGGCGATGCAGGCTCTCGTCAACCTCTCCCAAGCGCCGTTGTTGTTCGCTGAGGAGCTAACCGTGCGTGGAGAGAGCTTGGCGAATTTCCCCTGCTGCATCCATGGGTGGCGAAGTGTTCTGTTAGAATACATAGGGAGAGTTGGATGCAAGAGTAAAAATAGTCACTTTAATAGGAACAGGCAGAATAATAGGAACAGTTCAGAATCATGAGACTTGAGCAGGGTCAAAAACAGCCAAAGTTCAAAACCAGAATATACAGTCCAGAGAAATGATGCTTGGTAGTTGCAGGAACAAGGTGAATAATGTGGCAGTAAATGAACATTGAAATTAACAACAGGTGTGTGCTCAAAACGTGGGTGACTGTGAACGTGGGAGTGTGGGAGTGTGGGAGTGTCATGGGGTGTGTAGTCCGGGGTGGCCATGTTTGTAGGCCGCCGTGCATGGTGGGAAGTGAAGTCAGTGTCGTGGCGTGAATGTGAGGCAGAGTTCGCGGAGGCCATGTTTGCCGACCACCGTGCATGCTGGGAGATGGAGTTGCGGTCGCGGCGCAACCTAACAACCCGTATATTTTCCTTTTACAACCTTTCCATTTTGTTTATACTTGCACCAAATTTTAGACACAGCTGACTGGGAACAACCAACATCTTTTGCCACACTCCATGTTGGATTTCCTTCTTGAAGGAGTTTTATAATCATTTCCATTGTTTCAATTGACAACTCTCTTGTTGGGACCATGTTTCCTTTAAAAAGGTCTAAGGTTAAGGTCTGTAAGCACTCTTTTAAGCTCTGTAAGCATTCTCTTTCAACTGCAGACTAATTTGCATTTTTAGACTTGTGCTGGTATTTGTTTTAGAAATGCAAATTACAAGATGATTCCATAATTTTTTCCTCTACTTGATCTGGAAAAAAAATATGACATTAATTAAACTTTCATTTCATTTAACTTGTTTGAGGTTTCACGAAGCCAGAATGTTCAGCTATTAAACAATTTTTTTGTGTCATATCTGTGATTTGTTTATTTGCCATGAAGTTAAAAAAAAAAAGAAAAGCCAGGTGAGCATCCTCTAAGTGTGATGATTCCATCATTTTTGCCAGGGGTTGTAGCATAGATTCTCTTTGTGTGATTACTTCCCCTGGTTTGCATGACTATATAAAAGCTTGAGCGCATGTGTTATAAAAGCATATGTGAATTCATGACCATGGGTGGAGGTCGGGAAGACAAAGAGAAACAGAGAAACAGAAACAGAGAAAGAGGGAGAGAGAGAGAGAGAGAGAGAGAGAGAGAGAGAGAGAGACAGAGAGACAGAGCAGTGACTCACGCATTACTGATCTCCATGGAAACGTGCGACACATTGTGCAAGGAATCTGCAGAGGGCTGTCATGATGAGTCTGTTATTTCACTAAAATATGGGCTTTGAGGTTAGCATCTGGGTTTGTGTTTACATGTGCATTATGTGTCTTTGTCTTGTCTTTGTATGATTCTTTGTGTGTGAAACCCTTTATCTGTTCCAGCTGTAATGCGACAGTATGCTGAATTTTGAGAGCATTATCTGAACAAACCGAATAAACAGCAATGCTTCAATAGTAATTCTATAATACAAACAATTTTTCTCCACTAACAACTTACAAATGAGGCATATTACAAGCATTTACACCACACTGCTGCTGAATTCTCAAACGTGATTAGTCAGAAGGTGTTGATTAATTTCCTATTACAGCACAGCTCTGACAATAGTGCCTGCTGCCAGGCAAATCAGAGGTTAATACTGATGTACTTGATATAATATACTATTGTTTTTATAGTAACCGCTCATTCACAGGGACTTATATGGTGAACACGCCACATAAATGTATTTAGACAAAGTATGTAATTGCTGATATAGTGAAGCGTTCTGTCATTTATTTATCATTTTTGGAAGGAGTCTCCAGTGTCAAAGCTTTCTAACAGTTAGAGGTAAAGCTGTTAACTCACTGCTGCTGCTCACTGGATGTTTTTTTTTTTTTCTCTCTCACCATTCTGTGTGAACTATATAGACTGTTGTGTGTGAAAATACCAGAAATTCCAGACTAGCCTGTCTGGCACCAACAACCATGCCACAGTCAAAGTCAATCAGATCACGTTTTGTTCCTATTCTGATGTTTGATGTGAACATTAACAGAAGCCCTTGTATCTGCATGTATCTGCGTAATTTTATACATTGAACTGCTGTCACATGATTTGCCAATTGAATAATTGAATGAATGAGCAGATTTACAGGTGTTCCTAATAAAGTGCTCGCTGAATGTATCTCTGCATGAGCTGCACTTGAATTCAGAGGGGGGTTTTTTTATGTCCTATGCTGACAGGAAGGTTATGATCGCCATCTAATGTTGGTACTATAATACTACAATATCTCCATTAATACCATGAACTTCTTTCATCAATATTTTGTTCTATTTTCACTTTGGTTAACAGTTTTCTCCATTAACCACAATGCCATCCGACTCCCATTTGGTAGTGGTGCCAGTGAGATATAACCAAATCTCAATCTAGACAGTGATGAAACAACAGCACTTAAGTCCTTTAGTCTGTCCAGCTCTCTCACCTCCTCATCTGTACACTCTCCTCAACCAGAGTAAAGTTCAAAACCTTCATGCTCATATAGCCATCACACTTGTCATCTTGTAGATCATTAACTAGTCTCTGGTGTAACTCAGCACAACTGTATTGTATAGCTGCTTTGCATTATGGAACACTGAGTCCAATCTTTTCAGTCTCTTCTACTTCTACATTGGATTTCTCATTAATATGAAATTGAACATTGCTGGAAAATGATGAGTGAGAAAAGAAGCTCTTGACCTTTTATTGTAGGTGCTAACAGCAAAACCTGATCGTTATCCCTTATGTTTGGGATCGTTGAATATTTTCTCAAATTAAACGCCACTGTAACTGCACTAGCAATGTCCTCCTGTGATAGCACATAACCACTAACTTCTAATAGGAATAACAAAAATACAGTACACTTCAATATAAAATATAATATTTAGTGTGTGTGTAATGTGATTTAAGTCAATGTAAGAGAATCATTATCAAGGAAGCATCACCTTATTCAAACATAAATGGTACTGTTGGAGGTTGTTTCTACCAGCTCAGAACAAGACCCAAAATAAAATTCCCCTTCTGTTCAATATTTAGGGAACCTTATCAGTGTTGGATTACTATAAGCTAATTAATTATATGCTGACACCAGTTTATTTTAGATTTAGATTTTAGTTTTTTAATTTTATCTAAAACACCAAAACTGAGTACAGAACCTTAACGGCCCAGTAGTGGGTCTGCTGCTGTCATGCAGTTTGGACTTTCTAGTATGGTCTCAGTTAGGGTTCTAATTAAAGTATTTATTTAAAACCTTACATGATTGCCCCTTCCTATATTGTCACTTTACTCTGTCCACATGCTATCTCTAGATTTCAGAGGTCCTGTGACCAGTTTCTGTTCAAGATTAACCGGGACTGTACTTTTGCTGTACCTGCACCAAAGCAAGCCAACTCTTATTATTTTGTTTGTTTCAGGTCTGTATGTTTCTTGTTTTTAAGTTTGTGTATCTGTTTTGACTGATGTATGTCAAATACTGACAGCAAATGGTTCATCATGATTTGTCTTAAATGTGAACTTGTTTAGTAGTATGTAAATAGAAGTGAGTTATTTAGTTAAGTACAAAGTATCTGCAAACCATGCAGAGCCTCGAAATATATACTTGTGACTGCCAACTCCATCTGTAACTTTTAGAGCATGACATCACAGAGACTGTAACACTTGCATTCTGGGTAGAAACTTTTACTGGATTAGAGACCAATTTCTTTTTGAAACTTATGTGAAGTTGTGAATCCCGCTACTTACATATGAAAAAGTTTTTGTTTACAGAATTACTTTTTTAGCCTGAGTTTCAAGCCCCCAGTTTGCAAACATAATAATGGTGAAATTAGAATTAATAGGATTTTGGAAGCTGTGACCTGTAGAAGTTGTGAATGATTTGGCATCCATGAAAGGGTGCTGTGTTTGGATGAGACATGAAAATGTTGTTCAAGTTGTGCTTTCTGGAGTATTAATCTTTTCCGATGCTGATCAATGTTCCCTATAATTTGACTCAGGGTGCAAATGAATTAATCTAAAAAAAAAAAGTTTTTAAAACAATAAAATAAACAAATAAAAACATATGCAAGAAGGAGCTACTGAAAATTAAGGAATACTTAAATAATTTAAATAGTAAGCACAAAAATGTTCACAGTCATGTTAGAAAGAAACATACAACACATTTTTAATTATAAATCACTACAACAAGCCATACCATTATACATACAGTACTGTGCAAAAGTTTTAGGCACCCTATTTTTTATATTTTATATATATTTGATATTTTATTTTACAACTTCTATATTATTAAGTTGTTACAAAAAACATTTTAGATTCCCAAACATTAGTTTTCTAGCAAAAAAACAAAACAAAAAAAGTAAATGTTACAGAAAAATGTTTGTATGTCATTAAAGAAAGCAGCGTATTACGTAAGAGACACTTTTCAGACAAAAAACACAATGAATGCAAGATCCTCAATAAAACTTACCAGCTCATTTCCTTATAAAACTGCACTAATTGTACTGGAGGCTACTATTGTTATTTTTATTTTTATTTTTTTGTCACACCAAAAGACTATTTAATTTACTACTGTTTACTGCTCGTTGCGGTATTTCTTTTTAATGTAGAAACATTTAATTTCATTATTTTGAAGGCGTCTTTGCTCTACAGCATTTCTTTGCATGTGCCTAAGACTTTTGCACAGTACTGTACATTCATTTTTCCCCCCAAGTGATTTATAAGTGAGACAGAATCCTGTGCAAGCATATAGTTATGGGTCTTGTTCAAGACCCCAACATTGGCTCACTGGTAGCCAGTCACCAGGATATTACTGAACCACCACTGCCCTCTGTTGGTACTTCCTGACTACAGTGCCCTCCACTAATATTGGCACCCTTGGTAAATATGAGCAAAGAAATGTGAAGGATATGGAGAGATTCTGTATGGAGGAACGGTCTCAGATCCTTTGCCATGTAATCTCCAACCTCATCAGGCATTATAGGGGAAGACTCAGAGCTGTTATCTTGGCAACGGGAGGTACCACAAAGTATTGATTAAAAGGGTGCAATAATTGTTGCACACCTATATTTAACAAAAAAATTTTTTTTTATAAACCTGTGTTTTGTTTGCAATTGTTTGATATCCATGAGAGCAGAGTATTTTTGTGAATTGTTGTAACAAAATATCAAAAGATTAAACAACAAAGACAATTTTCACAGCCTTCTTTGCTCATGTTTACCAAGGGTGCCAATATTAGTGGAGGGCACTGTATATTCACTGAGAAGAGAATATTTTTGTTAATTAACTACATAGCTTAGTCCTGTCCTTTAAATTAAACTGCCAAATTAATTTATTTGCTGCACCAGTTCACTTATGAAGTTTTGCCAAATGTAGTATGCATATAAAAAAAAATCTTTTTTGATCTATGCATATAGACCCCTGAGTGAGACACCTCAGCTGGACAAAGACATAGTGGGAGAATATACAGTGGATCTAAAAAGTCTACACACCCCTGTAAAAATTGCAGGTTTTTGTGATGTAAAAAAAAAAAATGGAAATTAAGATTAATCATTTCAGATATTTTTTCCACCTGTGATATAGCAACCAAACTCAACTCAAGCAACAAAATTCAAGTGAAAAACAAATAGAAATGATTTTTTTTTTTTGGGGGGGGGGGGGGAATCTACAATAACCTGGATGCACAAGTGTGCACACCACTAATACATTGTTAAAGCAACTTTTTCTTTTAATATAGCACTCAGTCTTTTTTAGGGTCTACCAACATCTTAATGCGTCAATTATTCCACTCTTCCTTGCAAAATTGTTCCAGATCTATCAAATTGCAAAGGGATCTGCTGTGCACAGCCCTCTTCAGGTCATTCCACAGGTTTTCAATATGATTTAGATATGGGCTCTGACTGTACCATTCCAAAAAATTGTTGTTCTTCTTCTGAAGCCATTCCTTTGTTGACTTGGATTTGTGCTTTGGGTTGTTATTGTGCTGGAAGGTCAAAATTTCATCTACAGCTGTCTAACAGAGGTCTGCATGTTTTGTGCTAAAATAGATTTGGCGCTAGATTTGTAGCTATCTATTATTCCCACTATCTTGACGAGCCATATTCCCAACTGAAGAGAAGCAGCCCCATAGCATGATGCTGCCACCACCATGCTTCACTGTGAGTATGGTGTTCTTTGGGTGATAAGCTGTCTTATTTTTGTACATATAGTTTGTGGAAACCTGACCATCACACCCATATGTGGGCCTTCCTTGTTGCGACAAATTTGGAAGCACACAATTGTAGAAGATGTCTTTGTCTTTTCCCTTCACTGGGGTCCAAACCCGTTCCAGCATGACAGTGACCCTGTGCACAAAGCGAGGTACATAAAGACATGGTTTGCTATGGTTGGAGTGGAAGAACTCGAGTGGGCTGCACAGAGTCCTGTTCTCAACCACACTGAAAACCTTTGGGATGAACTGGAATGCTGACACAGGCTTCCTCACCTGACATCAGTGCCTGAACTCACTAAAGCAATTGTGACTGAATGGGAAAATCCCCACAACCATGCTCCAAAGTCTAGTGGAAATGGGATGGGATGTTCACAAAGCACATATGGGTGTGATGGTCAGGTGTCTACAAACTCTTGGCCACATAGTGTATCCTTTAGAATTATGCCAAAAAAGTTTTGCATTGGTCTGTTCAAAACATAACACATTTTGCCATATGGTCTGGGGTGATTTAGGTAGGCTTGTATGTTTTTGTTGTTGTTGTTGTTTGTTTCATTTTGCTTTTGGGGAGAATGGGCCACCATACCCCATACCCCAGACATGTGAAGAATACAAGAGATTGCCAGTAGGTTCTTTCCAAACATTGTTGCAGCATCTTTAATATTGCTGTAGGTCTCTTTGCAAGTTTTTAATCTTGTCCTTTCTTCAATTTTGGATGCACGTCTTTTTCTTGGTAATGCCACTGTGGTGCCCCATTTTCTCGATGATCTCTCCTGATTGATACATTTCTACAGTGAGATCCTGTACATGGTTTGCAAGCTCTTTGTGGACCATGGCTTCAGCAGTCGGATGAAATCAAGAAATTCTACAGAAACAGCTGATCTTTTTGGGGGGTTAATCAGAATCACTTCACTGATGACAGCTGTATGATAATTGCTTTTGAACATGGGTTTAAATGTGATTGGTTAATTCTGAGCACAGTCACATGCCTCATTATAAAAGGGTGTGCACATTTCTGCAACCAGGTTATTGTAAGTTTCTTCTTTTTTCTTTTTCTTTTTTTTCTTAAAACATTTCTATTTGTTTTTCACTTGAATGTTGCTGACTGATATATCACATTAAAGGTTGGGGGAAATCTGCCATTTTATTTTTATACAGTTAATGTTTCCCTTTTTAATAGCAAGCCACAATTTGTTTTCTAAAATGCTCCTTTGTGGTGTTGGGTGTCAGATTTGGAAAAGTGTTTACAAACACATTTGGTTTTTATTGCATACTATTGAATCTAACACAAGCCAATAGAAGACTGGTGTGGTTACATGCAGTTAAGAGGGATAATTGGACAGAGAACCTCAGTCTTTGCAGTGCCAATTTAATCTCCGCTAAGTTGCTAAGTATCATAAAAAGGGGTAGGGATGCACCCTACACAAAGAGGGCCTCATGCTGGAAAAGTTTGAGAATCGCCACTCTAGGGTTCCCGGTTTGACCCTGAGCTCAGCTTACTGTCTGTTGCATGTTCTCCCCTGTCCGTGTGGGTTTCCTTGGGTTCTTCAGTTCTTCTTACACAAAAGCATGCCGACAGGTGAATTTGGGTAAATGGCTCCTAGTGTAAATGTGTTTTGAATATGGTTGTAACTGTATTCTTCTTCTCCCATACATACTGCCAGATAGTTACTGCAATATGTAATAGATACAGAGCAGAGTTGTTGTTTGTCATCAAAGAGGGAGAGTTGGGTTTATTGTTGAGGAGAATTGTGAGATTTTATCTCAGTTTGTGTGTGTGGTCTGGCATTGGTACAGAATTGTGGTTTTGTCCTGTTTATAGTGTCAGGTTTACTTAATGGTAGTTTTGTTTAAGTATCTGATAGGTGCTGCTGAAATTGTTTGCTTTGTATTGTGTATCAACTGGAGTAATGGACTATTTGCCATCATTATAGACTTTAAATATTACATTATATTATATCTAGTGTAATAATTCATCACATTACTTACAGAAACACTGACTGTTTTTTTTTTCACCTTCCTTGTCACTGCTGTGGATATCTAGGGTGCTTTATTAATTGCCATCTTTTAACGTTTATTCTGCTTTTGAGTTTCTGAGTAAGCAAATAACAACAGTACCTTTTGTGTAGACAACAGTTGATATGTCATGTTATGGAAGATATTATTTTGTGTAAAAGCACTTTTTCCAGCAGACAGGAATATTCAGTCCAAAAAGTCTAGTCTAGTATAGTAGTCAATGCACTATAAAATATACTGCTGAAATCCTCTGGGATGGTACTCTCTTAAAATTCTTAACCCATGCTAAAACATCATACAATTACCTGGTTGTGGGTTTAATAATTTTAAAAAAAGACAAAAAAAGACTGGGCCAATTTTCAACTTTTCATGCAGTTATTATTGGAATCACCACAGACATTCAAACCATACAGCACAACACAACTGATTTTTACAAATAGTAAAAAGACCTATCTTTTTGAAGGAGACAAAAAGTTAAATTGCCTGCTATACATATTCAAATGTTGTAATCAGTTTCATAAAGATACATATCTGTTAGGAATATTTGTATGTGTGCAAATCTTTCATAAAAAAATGCTTTTACCTATCTATTATTATTAAATTAAAAAAAAAAAAAAAAAAAGTACATACGTAGAAAGCTACCTAAGTCATATATACCAAATTCATTTAAGAGAAATCAATGATTATTGAAATAGAGCAAACAAAGAAGAAATCAGAACATTTCCATGGTTCTTTGCTCATTGATCAGCTTCAAAATCATGATCAACTTAATTTAATCAAACAAAACATTTGAATACCTCATAGGGACCACAAAATACCGCATTAATACTGCAATTTACACATCATATCCAGCTTGAGCTGCTGTAATGCCAGTTGCTCATGTTGGCTGTGCTTTCCTTTGTAAACATGCACAGCTCTGGCTCTCTGTCCATGCTGGGGTTTTGCACGGGGCGCATGGAGAACCAGGTGAGGTTGAGGAGTCACCGCACGCCTGCCCCTCAGCCCTCGCTAAAAGGTTTACGTTCTTAACATCAATGTGTGTGAGTCCCAGATGGAGCAGGCATGCCCAAGGCCAGCCATCACTGCTTACAGGATGGCGCAGAAGAACTTCTTCTCCCTGAAGGGATTCTCAGAAGCAGGCACAGGTGACAGCAGAGGGTCCTCCTTAGCGTGAGCTTCGCAGTATGACATCAGGTCTGCAGCCGCTTTAGACACCTGCCAGTGACAAACGTGTAAAATGTCGTAAGTGGTAAGTTAAAACACATCCTTCTGATTAATAAATTTGATAGCATGGTTTTCTGTGCATTGTTCTTCTTCCCCTCACCTTTATACGGTCAATGTTAGCTTCCATCTTGAGCTGTTCCACCAGTTTACGCGCCTGGGCGATGCTGGCAGTGTTGTTGCTAGCCATGAGTCTGCTGGACTGGGAGGCTTAAACACTACTGCATAAGGACACACACCAATATTAATTATGTTTGTACACTGATTCATATGCCACAAAATCACATGGTTGAACATTTCCTTTTAATACCACTGCGTCAGTGTGTAAAACTGACTCCCATGCTGCCTAGCAACACCATGAGATAGGAACCGCAGATTTGAACATCATTGTGCTGAATTGCTTTCCTGATGCAGACTAAAAGAAACAAATAACACTAATATGATGTGCACTACCATAAATCACAAATCTAGTTGTACTACAGTCATGTGAAAAAATAAGTACATCCCATGGAAATTGTTTTTTTTTTGTTTGTTTGTTGTTGTTTTTTACATATTTGGACAAGCAAGCATTTGATCCTCTTTGAAACACTGCATATTAATAAAAGTGATACATTCTATCAAATGATACATAAGACTGACATTTTGTAGTAATTTTCACAATTTAAATTAACAAAAAAAACAGTCACATGGAAAAAGTAAGTACACCCCTACAATTATCACACCTTCAAATCCATAAAATTAGAATCAGGTGTTCAAGATTGGGTGCCAGTGATTAGAAGCTGCTTAGGGAGAGCAGGTGGAACCTGTCTTATTTATACCCCTCTCATATC
>CM042570.1:11910000-11917500 GCA_023630585.1 Cranoglanis bouderius
ATTGAGGGCAGTTTGATAACAAGATAATCTGAGTCATCACTATAACATAATACCCTACACTCTAGTAAAAAAGGTTCTTCAAGGGTTACTTAAAAGTTTGTTGGATGATTAAAGGTTCATAGCTTCCAGAAATGTTCTATGTGGAATTTTAAGGGCTCCTGAGGAACAACTGAAAAACCCTTAAGGATTAAAAATTTTCTGAGCATGTCCACTGGAAGCAAACTGCTTATACAAACATCTGCGTCAAGTCACACACAAGTGCAATCTTTCCATATGGAATAACATATGTAAGGAATAAAATTCTGGAGTTGCACTGTTATAGGAAGGTAATCAACAACGCAATGCAATATGGTGTGATGAGTTACCACCCCAAAGTTTCCTGGAGTGTTTTATTCCTTTTACACCACAGAAATTTGCCAACATGACTTTTTTTTTTTTAATTAAAGGACGAAATTTCATACTTGCTATTTGTTTATAGTTATGTTGAACGTTTTGGGAAGTCAACACGTTAATACCTGCTATCAGCCTCTCACTTTCCCATGTTGCAAAACATAATGGAATGGCTTACCTCTACAAAGAACTGACACTAGAGACTCCTTCCAAAATTAATAGAATATCTCTCAGAAAACGTCGCCATATGAACGATAATTTTTTTAAATCCATTTATGTGGAGTGTCCACCATACAAGTCCCTGGGAAATAAATATTAATATATAAACTAATAGAGATACAAATAATATAATATTAATTATAAAGCTGATTTGCCTTGCAGCCAGGGGGTATGGTGGCTTAGTACATTTGCCTCACACCTCCAGGGTTGGGGATTCGAATCCTGCCTCCGCCCTGTGTGTGCGGTGTTTCCGCCGGGTACTCAGGTTTCTTCCCCCAGCCCAAAGACATGCATTGTAGGCTGATGGGCATTTCCAAATTGTCCATAGTATGTGAATGGGCGTGAGTGTGTGTGCAATTGTGCCCTGCAATGGGTTGGCACCCCGTCCAGGTTGTACCCCGCTTTGTGCCCTGAGTTCCCTGGGATAGACTTCAGGCTCCCCGCGACCCTGAGTAGGATAGGCGGTATGGAAAACGGAAGGATAGACGGATGGATTTGCCTTGCAGCCAGCACTACTGTCGTAGCAGTAATATTATGAAAAACACACTTATAAGCACCTGATCAATCATATTTGAGCATTCAAAAGTACTGTGACATAGGTGCAAAATAAAGCCCTTTCCTCCAGTAACTTAAAGTCATGTACACACTCCACAAGCCTGTTATTTCCTGGGGTGAGTGACTCAGCTGTTAGACTACCCATTTGTTCCTCATCAGCATGATCTCTGTTAGAGAGTGCATAGTTCCCTAAAGGTTTGATTATACCAAACAGTTTCACACACTTCAGTTCATTAACACTGTGGTTTTGTGCATGTCTGTACATCTAAGTTCATTTTCACCAAGTGATAGGCCGAAACGTACGCTACAGCAATATTGTGTCACCAATATAATTTATCTGAGTAAACTCAGTTAACTGAGTAAAATAATAGTAAGTAAAATAATAATATATAACAGAAGTATAAACTACAAACCCAAGAAGTATAAACTACAAACCCAAGAGAGGAAGTTCAGAGGAAGATCCACCACACTGGAAAATTCGCAAACTTCTTTTCAGCATTTCTTGCACATTTCTTTTCAATCATAAACCATGAAATGCAAAAAAATAAGACAACAAAATTATAAATGTCCAGAAATGTGCATGGGCTCATAGAGCACACACAAAATAAGATTGGCGCATTGAGTGAATACATCATTAGGAGGTGTGGTGCAATAAAGGTGTGATAGCTAATCAAATCAGCTCCCTTTAAGAATCAAGTGTGTGCAGTGCAGCACAGTGACATTTTTGTAATGACATACAAATAGATTTTACTTACAGATTGATATAAATGTATACTAGTAACAATAACTGGCTGACTGAGAGGACCTATAACTAATATATTTCTGTTACTGTTTTTGTTGTGAATATATTTTATGTTGAGTTTTGATTTTTATGGTGGTGTAATAAATGTGTAGAATAGTAGAATAACTACAGAATGACACAGATAATGACACTCCATCCACGTCAGCGCAGTGCATTAATTTATGACCATGAAAAGAGCAATGTGCGCAAAAGGGGGAAAAATGGCTATTTCGGCCAACCAAAATAGCAACACACCATCGTTATCCAGTAAATTGCACTTGCATTGGCGCAAAAATAGGCACCCATGTGCATTGTCAGCTCCCAGCAGATAGAAGATTAAATAGTTCATGTTCAAAGCCCCATAAGAAAAGAAAAGAAGAGGAGATTTTTAATCATGCTATTCTGGCTTTACACCAGGTCACCCGGTGGTTACTTACACTTATTTCTTCAGTCACACAAACATTTATAGTATCTTAGACACACTGGTGACTGAGAAAGTACACCAGCTATTCCACGTCTACTGTCCTTCTGGAGCTACATCAGTCATAAACCTTTGTGTCAATTATATACCAATATATTGTTGAGTAGATTGTGCAAGAAGTATGACTCCAGGTTATTCTGCTTGCACTTTTCTCATAAACGCACTGCTCAAATGGGCTGTGAAATGTTTATTCTCCGCATATAAATCTCTTAAATCATCCAACCCCTCCTGACCTGGTTTTAGCTTACAGCTGCGATTGAAGAGCATATAGCAACAAGTCCCAGCACTGTTTCACACCCAGTCTATCCTTGAGGATTAAGAGATCAATCTGGACAGCATCAAAAATTTTCAACGTTAACACAAAAATTGTCTCGTCAGTGGTTTAGGCTGTGATTTAAAGGATGCTGCCATATGTATTTGGATAACATATAATTTGAAAAACATATGCAACATAATAACATATTTGGGAAATATCTGTATATTGTACTTACATATTGTGCCCCGTGAAGTATAATATTCTTATATGATTTTTTTTTTTTCTCATTGTTTGCATGTTGACCACAATCATAATTTGCACATGGTGTACAGTAAAAACGTGATGAGACAAATTGCAGGTCTTTCACCTGAATTAGGGCTTGAAAAGGCTTTAATGATACCAGTTCCAGAGAACACTTTGTTTCCAGGGAAACAGGAGCAAGTGTCTGAGTGTGTGTGTGTGTGTGTGTGTGTGTGTGTGTGTGTGTGTGTGTGTGTGTGTGTGTGTGTGTGTGTGTGTGTGTGCGTGTGTGTGTATGTGTACCACTCTGCCAAGAACTCCCGAGACTCCTGAGAAGTTAATAATATTCCAAACATTTAGAGCTATGCACTCTGCACATTCTACAGGAGAATGTGTGCAGAATGAAACATACACACAAATTAGTCCATTTGCACACACACACCAGCTGTGTTTAACAATGCAACTGCAGAATTTTTAATACTGGCATCATTATAATTCAGTTTAAAAGACAAATGTTAGACATGGCTGTTTCTGGATGCTGATATGAGGTTGTGGTTGGTTTTTATTACCTCCACGATCCACTGCTGCTTTTCTAAAAACACATTCTATTAAGCTTTTCTCCAAACTTATTCCCGAGAAACATATTTATTCCCGGCAACAGCGATAGCTTTTTATCTTTTATCTTTGTTGACTCCACATTAGTGTTCAGCTTTGAATGTGCTGCAAAATATATTCTTTGTAAGTCACTGTCAAAATTGTTGTGCAATACTGATTTCATAGAAATGTGCTGCATGTGACATGAACAAATCACTCTTTAATCTAAACCACATATTTTAGATGTCATAATAATGAGAGTTTCTGGATGAATCACAGTATTCACATGATGCAATAAATTCAAATCATTTGAATCAGAATAATGTAGGTCAATTTTTCATGCAAAATCAATGGTTAAATATCCAGGACACATTATGAGGTCTAGCCTTGCATTCCTTACTCTTGTAACTATATAACTTTCCTATTATTTTCCCTTCAGTTACTGGATAATTCATAGCAGATACTGCATTATATGACTGAAGATTAATAGCTGAATAATAAAGCTTGGGGTTCAAGGGGTTAATATATTGCAATGTATGTAGTGATCACAAAATATAGCAGTACTTTATCATGCCCATGTCGTGCTGCTTTAATTCAGACTCAATGTAATGTAAACTGTTTAAGGTACTTTTTTAAAGAGGGGGTTAAAATGAAATGTACAGACAACATATACTGTATATTCAAGTATTAAGAGAGGTTACACTATACACCATTCTAAAATCAAAGCACAGTCAGACCCACTTTACTAATAGTCTTTCATTGTGAGAAGGAGCACGACATGTGTGTGTGTGTGTGTGTGTGTGCAGAGTGATTATCTGGGGCCCAGGGTGGATGAAAGCTACTCATTCCAACTCTGTGATGACTGGTTTGACATTTTAGAAGGCTTTATCATAATCATGTTTTTTTCCCTAAGCACTGGGGGAAAAGCTTGGGGGGAAAAACATGATTATGTCTTTTCTTTCTCTTTAAGTGCCTGTGTTGGTGTGATGTTAACGTACATGCATTTCCAGTATCAAATGATAAAAACTGAAAACTGAAAAATATCGCCCTAAAACAACACATACTCTCATTTCTCTCTCTCTCTCTCTCTCTCTCTCTCAAACACACACACTTTCTTGTTCATTTTTCTTTCATGATTTATTCATTCCTTTTCCCGTTCTTTCTTTTTAGACTTAAAAAAATACTATATTACAGTATATTTAAGACAAAAATACCGCATACATATATATCGTGAGGTGTCAAAACCTTGGTCCACATATAATGTTAGACAAGTATGCACGTATACCGCAATGCCTGAATGTAACAAGATGCTCACTGTTACATAACATGGCACGTAGCTGTGGTAAGCACACATAAAACAATACGGCAAGCACCAGAGGGCCAGATGAAAGCTCACATGTCGTGTATTTCAGGCTAGCTGTGATCTTCAGTATATAGTGTGTTATGGGCCCCATTCAGTGAATTGAATGATGAGGTGCATTGCTGTATAGCAAATAGTACTGAATCATCAGCCTCCTGTTACACACCCAAATATCCCTTAATAATTGTCTTACACGGAAACAAAACTGTTTGATCATGATGAGAATTCGTCAGGGACTCCTTGGGGATTCCTCGCAAATAGGCTACTTTTTCCTCCCTCAACCATCGTTCTTTCTCCAGTATCTTCTTTATCCCCTCCCCCATTTTTATCATGAATCCATTTTTCCAACACATACACAGGCTCCGTTCTACACACGGCACACTGTGGAAGTGAATTCTTCCCTTTTTCTTTATGTAAGGATCAGCTATCAAGCTCTTTTGGGAGTCTTCTTCTGTCCATGTTAACGATGATGTACACTGACACACATGCAATAGCTATGGATGAGTGGTGTCTCCAGACAACACCGCCCTGATGGAACATTCTACACGCAGCCACACGCTCACACACAAAGACATTGCTCACAAACTACATTAATCAAATACACATGTAAACCCAGACATGTACATTCAGCCAAAAATGCACTGATGAGGAAACGGCACATTTTCTCAGGGTCAGTTTTGTTGGGTTCTGCTGTAACACCCACCTATCTCACAGATAGATCTCCCCCTCACACTTGCATGCACAAGTACACATCCGCAGCTTCTTCCTTTTCCACAGTGAGCTGATGTAAAAGTCTGCAGCTTACCTTCTCAGAGAGATTATGTATCTGTTTATTTCTTCTCGGAGACGCCAATATTGCACAGGATGCGGGTAGTAGTAGCCAAAGGTTCTCTCACACACTGTCTCTCTTCCTCACACTTTTGCAACACACACACACATGCATGAACACACGCACACACACACTGTCTGCTACACCACTCTGGCTGACAGCCCTTCTCATGCTCCGCCCAACTGCTAGTGGAATCACTCAGGAAGCCAACTCAAACCCACTTCCCCCTCTCTCTGGGAACACACACTTGCACATAGCCAGACATTGTCCGAAGGAAAATACAGTGGCTCATACCTGCTCTCCTCCTATAGATGCTTCATCCTACAGTCACACTATTGCTTTCATGCCCCTTTATCTTGTTCTGCCAGGCATGTTTTATATTTGTGCACCTGAGACACTAATTCCAGTGTATGTGATGTGGTGCAGTTCTGCCCAGTAGAATTGCTCCTCTATACAACCTCTGTCTTTCACAGCATGCACAGGGCAGCCAGTCCTGTGCTGTGGCTCTGGTACAGTGTTGAGAGCAAGAACAGATAAATGTGCACAATTGCCCCTCCCCCAAAGAGCGTGACTGAGAGAGCGAGAGAGAGAGAGAGAGAGAGAGATTTACCCTTTTTTATTTTTAAACTCATTCTCTTTTTCTATGCAATTTTACATGCACAAACTTACACACTCACACACACAGCTTGTAATAACCCAAATGTCCAAGCACCTTTAATCTACAGTTTGACAATATTACAGCCACAGAACATTAAAAAAATTCCAGGTGGCACCCCACAGACAAAGGCTGTGTACACGTACACACACACACACACACACACACACACACACACACACACACACACACACACACACACACACACACACACACACAAAGAGGCTAAACAAGCAAGTGTTATAGTTTCAGGATTATAAAATGTGTGAGAGAATGACAAATGGAGAAGAGTTCCAAATATTTTCCCACTAAAAAGAAACGGATGGATGGATGAGAATAATAGTTATAATTATAAGGAATGAGTTCCACGTATATTAACATAATAAACACTCAAGCAGACTATAATTGACATGAAGATAGTATAAGTAATGTATATTTATTTATTTATTTATTTATTTGTGGGGGGGGGGGTCATCTGGTGTCAGTAGCAGCTGCTGTCCTGCCCCATTGCCCTGTGGAATTACTACAAGGTCATCATTCTAGGCACTGTCATCAAGAGCTTCACAAATGATCACTAAACAAAGCCTCCAGTCAGCCATACACACAACAGCATGCACACATACAGATGCTTATCTTGCATGTGTGTTTACTTTTACTAAGGCTTTTATCTTCATCATTCCAATTTCAGACTTTTTTTTTTTTTTTTTTTTTTTGCTTGGCTTAATCATACACAAGTTCAAAACACACATCAAATAGCAGGCAATGAGCAAAGAAAATTTCCAATATGAGAAGACTTGGCAGACCAGTCTGGCTGTACTCTTTTGATATAATAGTTATGTCGTAGTTGTTAATTCACATGGCATGATTCAGAATCCTGCATGAAACATAAGTAAACGAGACAGACAGCAAAGACATTAGGGTAGAAGAAGGAAAAATTGGGTGGGGGAGAGAAGAAGAAGGAGAAAAGCAGGAGGAGGGCAGTATGACGAAGACAGCTGATGAAATGGATTTCCCCTCTAGTTGCCATGGCAACAGCAGTGGTAGATGAACGATTTCCTGTACAGCTGGGTAGCTGTAAGCAATAGAATTACAAGAACAACATATTCTCCTTTGGAACAAAATCTAAGAGTATAGATAATC